>JASJET010000088.1:1070000-1140000 GCA_034092305.1 Diaprepes abbreviatus
GCTGACGTTTCGGTGAAATCTCATTCACCATTTTCAAAGCTCACTATATGGCGTTTGTGAGCGAACTGAGGCTTGCAACTCGAGTGCTGTCGGTTCCGTGTATACTTGAGGCGTGTTTGTTGACTGGGTAGTTCTGAACAATCAGGTTGCGAGCCCTGTATCATCAGCACTGTTGCCAGTGTTTGGGGTCGTGTTGCCAAGTTGTGATCCGTTTCTTTATTACCTACAACTCGGTGATGTTTCGTAAGTAGGTTTTTCCAAATATTAGGCAATCGCTGACTGTCGTCTCTTCTATTTAAGTTGTTGGGCCTCCTTGCAATTTTTTTTTCAGAGATCGAAAATGATGCATCTAAATCTAATGAGAATATTAAAAATATTTTACGTTCACTAGGAAGAAAGTTATTGAAATTTTTCTGGTACAAAAACCGTTTTTTTTTCAAAATTTCCCTGACCAAAATTAAAGCAATTTTTTTAAAAAAAAAGGTCTTAAAAATGTATGTCATTTTTAAAAATATGTTTTAAGAATGGTTGATGTATCTATATTAGGAGAGCAAAAAATTAAGATTGAACTTTCAACTTTGAAGTCAATTTTCTCAAAAAATATTAATCACACAAATTCCGGGTTTAGCATACTTTTTTAAATAAATAATATTTTTATATACCGTGAATAGTTTGTAAATTAATATGATTTTATTTTAAACATAGAAAAACGTCATTTTTTTATGAAAAAAATTATATCTCGATAACTCCTTTAGTTTTCGAAATAAACTGGAAAAACCGTGATCATTGTTAGTCCGCCATTTTGTTAGCACAGAACTGTTAATGTTAACATCGAGATGTGTTTTTAGGATGTCAAAATATACACTTTCCAATAAAAATTTTTTCTAAAAAAGGTTTTTTTTTATCTAGTTTCCATAGACCAGTTTGTGAATAGACTTAGACTTAGAAAATTTTATACGATTTAAAAAAACAAGTTAGTTATTCACATTCGAGTATATTTTGACTAGTGTTGGTAATTACGAGGATGGTTCGATAAGTTCTCGGCCTGATAAAAAAAACAAAAGATTTTTGAAAATGTTTTTATTTATTTTTTAAAGTAGTCCTCTGGTACTTCAATACATTTAGACCAACGATGTTCTAACATTTTAATACCCGTAGTATAATGCGATTTGTCTAGCTCTGCAAAATAAGCGGTTGTCGCTGCTCTCACCTCGTTATTTGAAGGGAATTTTCTTCCAGCTAGCCATTTTTTCAAGTTTGGGAAGAAAAAGTAATCGCTGATAGCCAGATCCGAATATGGCGCACTTCGAACCGTAGGTCATGGAGTTTTGCAGCAACAACCATAGATTTGTGTGCAGGCGTGTTATCCTGATAAAAGAGCACTTTTTTTGGCAAGATGTGGACGTTTAGCCGTAATCACATGCTGCAAACGGTCCAGTAGTGAAGCATAATACTCCCCAGTGATGGTATTGCCTTGTTCTCAATAGTCTATAAGCACCACGCCACTTTTTCTGCACGCGGAACCGTTTTTGCTTTTTTGGCGCACTTTCACCTGCCCCCGCCCACTGTTTAGACTGCTGCTTTGTCTCGGGCGTGTAATGGTGAATCCATGTTTCATCTAAAGTTATAAAACGTCCAAGAAACTGAGCAGGATTGCGTCTGAATAAGTCTAATCACTCTTGCGAAGTTAACAAACGCGGCACCCATCGCGCAGAAAGTTTTTCATGCCAAGAACATCGTAAAATGTAGTAGACACGATCTGTCGAGATGGTTGCTCTTCCAGCAAGCTCTCGTATTTTCATTCAACGGTCAGGAAGTATGACATTGTGAATTTTTGTGACAATTTCGTCAGTTGTAACGGTTTTTGGGCGTCCCGAGCACTCATCATCTTGAATTGATGTACGACCACGATTAAATACAGCAGCCCATTTTTTTACTGTCGAAAACGAAGTAGGAGAATCCTTTAAAGTAGAATCTAACTCATTTCTAATATCCTTAGGAGTTAAGCTCTTTAAAACAAAGTACTTTGTAACCGCTCGAACTTCAATTTCACAAAATATCGAACCTTATGTGTTCACTCGATCGCCACAAACAAGCAACTGCACGCAAACATCTGAAACTTTGCATAACGTCATCTCAAGGTTAATTAATGCTTACAAAATATTATAGACCTCGTTTAAATCGACGTTTTTCGAGCCAGGTTCAAACCGAAACTGCCTCGTATCTTACTTGAAATCTAGGCGTTTATTTCACAAACTTAAACATGACTTGACCTTGGCTTCAAGTCATTTTCGCAAAAGCTTATACGCAGATGTTTTTCTGTATCTAACCTCAAAATAACTCCTTGTTTTGATGTTTCTTTTTATTTAAATACCAATTGTTGACTATTGTGAGGGGTAGATTGTTTTATTCTTCATTTAGCAGTTGACTTGGGTGTTATTAAAAATTAGAAATAAATCGAAATAAAATAACGCCCATTTGACACAATCGTTCAGTACTCAATAGCTGACTTCAAGCGCGCTTGAAGTGTTTATTTCACAGTCGAAGCGCGCTTGGGTCAAGTCAATCCAAAATCGTTTCGGGCTTGATTTAACAAATCCAAGCCGGCTTCAAGTATAATCTCGCCTGTTTGATTCGTTATTTCTAAGCCGCTTGTAAAGGGTGTTTTTTTATAGAGGTATAGAACTTTTAAATGGAATAAAACAAAGATGAATTTTTTAAATTGACATAAAATTTACTTTATTCGAAAGATAACCTTCTGGCATTATAATTTAAATATGACTTCTGGCATATGACCACCACGGCTGGCTCGGACGTAGTCTAATCTGGAGGTCCAATTTTCGATGACTTTTTCCAACATTTGTGGCCGTATATCGGCAATGACGCGGCGAATGTTGTCCTCCAAGTGATCAATCGTTTCAGGCTTATCGGCGTAGACTAGCGACTTCACATATCCCCACAGAAAATAGTCTGGCGGCGTTAAGTCGCACGATCTTGGAGGCTAATTCACGGGTCCGAAACGTGAAACTATGCGGTTACCAAACGTTTCCTTCAATAAATCAATTGTGGCACGAGCTGTGTGACATGTTGCGCCGTCTTGTTGAAACCACAGCTCCTCCACATCATGGTTGTTCAATTGATGAACGAAAAAGTCAGTAATCATGGCTCTATAGCGGTCACCATTGACTGTAACGTTCTGACCAGCATCGTTTTTAAAGACGTACGGACCAATGATTCTACCAGCCCATAAAGCACACCAAACAGTCAGTTTTTCTGGATGTAACGGTGTCTCAACATACACTTGAGGATTATCATCACTCCAAATACGGCAGTTTTGTTTATTGACGTATCCATTCAAACAAAAGTGAGCTTCATCGCTAAACAAAATTCGCTTATGAAAATCGGGATCAACGGCAATCTTATTTTGGGCCCATTCACCGAATCTTCGCCTTGCTAGGTGATCGTATGGCTTCAATTCTTGCACGAGTTGGATTTTGTAAGCACACAAACCAAGATCTTTCCGCAATATCTTCCATAAAGTGAATGGACACATATCAAATTCCTTTGCACGATGGCGGATAGACTGATTCGGGTTTTCCTCTACGCTACGCTCTACAGCAGCAATGACTTCTTCTGTACTCACTGTACGACGTCTCTGTGGATGCGTATTATCTTTTAGAGTAAACGTGGTGCGAAAACGTTCCATAGTTAATCGAATTAATTGCTCTGATGGACGATTATGTTGACCGTAAAATGGACGTAGTGCGCGATACGTATTTCGAACAGAACCATGATTTTCAAAACAAATTTGGACAATTTGGAAGCGTTGTCTATTCATGTTGAAATGTCAAACCAAACTAAACATAAATCACTTGACAGCTGACAAAATGGCCGCCAGTTAAAAAAGTGTTGCCAACTTAAAGTTTTATACCTCTATAAAAAAAACACCCTTTAGAAGGCGCTCGACTTCAAGCGCTCTCGAAACTGTCGATATAAACATACTAATAGTTATTTGATCGTACTAGCGTCCTCTCTGTTTCGGGCCGAGAACTTATCTAACTATCCTCGTTAGTTGACTTTCTGTCAGATCTTATTTTATTTGATACTCTCAATAAACATAAACATCACGATTAATTTTTATAGCAATCATAATTATTTAAACAACTCAAAACACAAAAATAATTTAAACTTAGAAACAATGTCTCAATTTACATTATTGTTATTATCGTTCCTATCTTTTTCTTAATCGTTATACTTCTCTCGAGCTCCGACTAATCAGTAAAAACTCGAGATTATTCCATTCAACCATTCAAACAACTAAGAAACTTAACCAAGTAGCTAGCGCCTCGCCGGACAGACCCGACTCCACCCGGCAATATACCAACCCTACGAAACGGTTATGGTTATGGTTACGGTTATATGCCGCCGCGTTTATAGCTACGGTTATTATTATTATAGTATATAATAATACTAACGACATTATATTGTGTTGGCGAGTCGGGATAAATGAGTGCATATTCGAATACGTACGCTTGAACAGGGACGACTCGTGACTTCAGGGACGGTTCGAAACGAGATCGGTAACTGGATCCTATCCTGCTGTCGACAGGGCAACGCAAATGTTCTTATTTTTAGTGTACGATGAATTTTAATTTTATTATTTATGCTGGTTATGTATCAAAGCTGTATTTTTATGTGTAATAATTCCGTAACGCGAGACGAATGGAAGCGGTGTACCCAGTGAAACGCCTCTGCGCCTGAATGTATTTTAGAACAGAATAGTTGTAAAGGTGTATATTTGAAAAGCTAGAACAAAAGGTCTGGCCTTTATGCAGGCCCAACAATACAAGAGGCTTATCTGGCTCG
Organism: Diaprepes abbreviatus; assembly: GCA_034092305.1. NCBI lineage: Eukaryota > Metazoa > Arthropoda > Insecta > Coleoptera > Curculionidae > Diaprepes > Diaprepes abbreviatus. The sequence goes on from JASJET010000088.1 coordinate 1,074,867, forward strand.
GTCCAGTTACAAACAAGCCGAAATCGGCATTATTGGCAATGCAAAAGCCTCTTGTGTGGAATAGGATATAAGACTAGCTTAGGGATGTTAAAGGATTGCTTTAACATAACCTTAAATTTATGTCTAGATACCAAATACGAATGAATTTCATATTTTAATATATATATATATATATATATATATATATATATATATATATATATATATATATATATATATATATATATATATATATGTTATATCGTAGATTTTCACGGATGGTAGAATGAATAGTTTGGTTATTCCGGGTTTCAATCCGTTCGTTCAAAAAATCGTGTTCACGACGTTTCGCCAAAATCTCATTTGGCATTTTCAACTGCCGTTCGTCTCGTTACTCGCTGAGAACGAGACGAACCGCACTAGATGTCGTCATTGAATATGGTGACCCAAGAACCAAACAAGACGCATGTAACCTAAAAACCTTTACAAATTGAGCAAAATTCAAAGAAATCCTTGAGGAGGCTGACTATCCGGACAGTGCTCTCGGTACCGGCCCTCTTGAGGACTCTGTACGCAATTTGACTTTTCAAATAACAAAAAAGCATTCGATCGCATAAAGCTAGATGATGTAATCCACCTGTTATATAAGAGAAATATTCCTACCAATATAATTCAGACCATCGAAAACATATACGCAAACAATAAAGTTCAGATTCGCACTAACGGTAAATTATCAACACCCATACCAGTCAACAGCGGTATTAGGCAGGGAGACTCGCTTGGTCATTTATTGTTTAACATGATAATGGACGAAATAATAAAGGAGGTGCGACTTGGTAGAGGATATAAAATGGGTGATACAAAAATAAAAATTCTCTGTTACGCTGATGACGCTGTGATATGTGCCGAAAATAAAGACGACCTCCAGAGATTGTTAAATACCTTTAATCTTACGGGAAGAAAATATAATATGATTATCTCAGCCGAAAAAACTAAATGTATGACAACCTCAAAAGAACCCCTCCGATGCAAACTAGAACTAGACGGTCAAATAATACAACAAGAAATGAGTTTCAAATATCCAGGAATCGACATAACTAGTTATGGCAACATCGAAGATGAAGTAAGAGGGCAGGTGGCCAAAGCAAATAAAGTGGCGGGTTGTCTCAACGACGTGATCTGGCGAAACACTTACAACAAGAAACAAAGGTTCGGATCTACAAAACCATAATTAGACCTATTATGACATACACCTCAGAAACACGGCTAGAGACGACAAAAACGAAACAACTATTGGAGACTACAGAAATGAGAATACTTCGACGAATAACAGGAAAAACGCTACTAGACAGAGAAAGAAGCGATAACATTAGGCAATCATGCAACACAGACTGCATTAATGAGTGGGTCCTACAGCGTAAGACACAATGGAACAAACACATAAGCCGAATGACAGAGGATAGACTGGTAAGGATCGCACGAGATAAATCGCCTAGTGGTACACGCAGTAGAGGTCGACCACGGAAAAGGTGGAGCGATAATTTAAGTCCAGAATGAGGAAAATCGAAGAAGGAACAGGTCAGGGACCTATTATAGAAGGTAGAAGAAGAAGAAGAAGAAATAACAGATGCCCTTGCCAGATTCTCTGTCACAAAGGTGTTCAGGTACTCAAAATACGGGGAGCTTCCAGCAGATCTCAAAGAACGTATCCGCGAAAAGAAGAGGCCCAAAAACCGAGCCTATAGGACTGGTGATCCTACAGTCAAACGACTAGCTAACCGTGAATCTGAGCAAATAAAGAGAGAGCTCGTTGATTGGTACAATCGATGCTGGCAATCAAAATTAGAAACGCTGCAAACCCAAGACGGCAGCGAGATTATAACAGAATCGAAAAGTGAGTTCCAGAAGTGCTTCCAAGATTGGAAAAAACGTTGGTTTGAGGGGGATCACACAAAAATAATGTTGAAAAATAAATAAAAATTATATAAAGAAAACTGAAATTCATGATCAAACCTTGTATACATTTTAGAATACTTTTTATTTCATCCTCGTATGATAAAACGATTTAAAAACGTTTTTTTATATTCTTATTATTAAAGTAAAAAGGTGGCGTGAAATGGCATAAAAATAACCCGCCTCATATACAGAATATATACAAAAGTAAACTTAAATTTCTGCATACAAAGCTCGTTTAGCAAATAAGCATTAAAAAGTGAACATATTTTTATCCGTTTTAGAGGTGCTGCGAGCGAATATTTTAATTTCAACACTTCTGTTAGTCTTTGAGCTGTGGAAAGCCGAGTTTTTAAACATACATATAGTACATCGGTTTACTCGTCATATTCGCAACGTTAAAAGAATTAAATTAGCTTTTGTGAAGAAAAAAAAGAATGGCGTATGTTAGACCTATTAGGATCTCTGTATTTCGCTTGGGCACTCTCTTTGACTTGGGGATTCATCCAGAGGTGCATAAAAATTTTTGTCGGTTGTTATTATTACAAATAATTAAAATTTAATCCTAAATTAAGGTTTTAATGTCACAGATTGTTTAAATTAAGTTCTCAGTTTCGAGATTTTCCGAGAAATTTGGCTTTATATTCTGTAATTTTTTGTTGGAAGAGTTAAAAAAGCCACTTTGGCAAGGGCTATAGAGGATACAACTGCAAACAAGGTGGGCTTGTTTATTAAAATCGGTTCTTTAATTTCGAAGATATTGGGTCCAATATTTTTGAAAAAGACGAATTCATGCCAACTGCATTAGGTAAAATTTTTGTGATATAATTATAACTTTTATATTTGCATTCAGTCAATAATCCCAAGGTCATAAAAGAAACCTTTTTCCATTTTTCCAACCCCTTTAACCACAGCTCGATAGCATTTCCCCCCATTTTAAAAACAGATTTCAACCACTTTAAGAATATATATATATATATATATATATATATATATATATATATATATATATATGTTTATACGGCTTTCACGGATTCCTCCGTGTGAGGTGCATTAGCAGTGGTTATATCCACATTATGCTGTTGTAGTGCTGAAATCACATTCAGCAAACGTACAACTATATGCAACTCCGTATATAAGTGAAATAAAATGCGAAACAGTGAATGCAAACTTCGCTCCATCATGTCCTTTCTGTGTTAGAGGTTGCACAGTTAGAATAAATTGTAATAAAACACAATTCATCCTATTCCACCACCATCGAGATGGTGGCCTACCTGTACCACCATACCGAGAAGAAAGTCAAAGCTTACCCTCCCCGCCACAATGATACGGCAGAGATACATGTTTCGTCTCTCACTAGACTCATCAGGGTACCGACATGCACCTGGCTGTGCAAAGGACAGATTGGAAGGAAGCATGCAACACTGAACGCGGCTTCGCCGACCTCTCGTCGGATGGCTTATATATGTTTATACGGTTTTCACGGATTCCTCCGTGTGAGGTGCATTAGCAGTGGTTATATCCACATTATGCTGTTGTAGTGCTGAAATCACATTCAGCAAACGTACAACTATATGCAACTCCGTATATAAGTGAAATAAAATGCGAAACAGTGAATGCAAACTTCGCTCCATCATATCCTTTCTGTGTTAGAGGTTGCACAGTTAGAATAAATTGTAATAAAACACAATTCATCCTATTCCACCACCATCGAGATGGTGGCCTACCTGTACCACCATACCGAGAAGAAAGTCAAAGCTTACCCTCCCCGCCACAGTGATACGGCAGAGATACATGTTTCGTCTCTCACTAGAGTCATCAGGGTACCGACATGCACCTGGCTGTGCAAAGGACAGATTGGAAGGAAGCATACAACACTGAACGCGGCTTCGCCGACCTCTCGTCGGATGGCTTATATATGTTTATACGGCTTTCACGGATTCCTCCGTGTGAGGTGCATTAGCAGTGGTTATATCCACATTATGCTGTTGTAGTGCTGAAATCACATTCAGCAAACGTACAACTATATGCAACTCCGTATATAAGTGAAATAAAATGCGAAACAGTGAATTCTCGGTATGTTGGTACAGGTAGGCCACCATCTCGATGGTGGTGGAATAGGATGAATTGTGTTTTATTACAATTTATTCTAACTGTGCAACCTCTAACACAGAAAGGATATGATGAAGCGAAGTTTGCATTCACTGTTTCGCATTTTATTTCATATATATATATATATATATATATATATATATATATATATATATATATATATATATATATATATATATATATATGTACGTCGCAAGTAGCCGGGGAAGCATCACCTAAAAAGCCAGCTGAGATGTCATGAAGATCTTTCTACTGACAAACGGGTTGAAAAGAAAAACACCAGTGCATATATATATATATATATATATATATATATATATATATATATATATAATAAGGGGAAGAGAGTAGTTCTTGACTGACTAGTTAGAAAGGAAAACTCTAATTCTTGGGATCGCGGTCCTAGGGCTGAATGAAACTCTGTTTTTTACAAACGCCAAGCTTTCGGAAGTTTATTATTTCCTTCTTCAGGGCTACAATACAGAATAGTTCTGTTGATTATAATTTTAAATTTTACAATGTATGATATTTAATAATAAAAAGAAAATGAATCTAAATTCAAAGACTTACGTGCAAATTGAGTCCGTTTATGGCTTTTAGAAAATGAAACGGAAAATTCATGTAGAAACTGTTGATTTTTGAATAATTATCACATTTTATTATTAAAATAATAATTTTATTTTGTGGGTCATATTAGTTGTACTGAATGTAGGTTTATCTGATAAGAAAATCCTTGAAACACTCTTTTTTTTGGTAGATGGGATATGTCAGAAATGTCTAATTTTATTTTAGCGGTAATTTTGAATGTGGAATCATTATGTTTCACAAGAAATGTTAGTTTTAATTTATAAGTTAGGTATTTAATAATATTATTTTTCTTTGTATTTCTATTGATGAGATTTATGTTTATTTAATGAGTAATTAAGTTCTTATGAGTATTGTTGCGTTTAAAAATTGTAATAATTGTAGGAAGGTAATAGGAAATGATTAGTGAACATTATTTATATAGAACAAAGAAGGTTAGAAAACAGTCTTCCAACCTCTCGCATTCTCAATATTCAAAATTGCAAAATATCTATTAGCAATGTAGTTGTTATAGGGAAGTGACAAAAATGCACTTACGTAATTTGTAGAAAACTATGGAGAAACTGTGAAGTCATATATATATATATATATATATATATATATATATATATATATATATATATATATATATATATATATCCATTGTCTTGGAGTTCAATGACAGCTGCGCAGTATATGATGAAAAAAAAATACGTTTCAAAATGTGCGACATACACTATGATTTTATATATAATTTAAATAAAAATTTTATTTTTGTAATTTCGATGTGGGCTGAAAATTATAACGATTCCAAAAATGCAGAGAAAAAAATTACACATCTAAAAGTGCGACGAAAATTATTATAATTTTGAAAATGCTGTGAAAAAATAACTCTTTTAAAAGTGCATCGAAAACTATTATAATTCTTAAAATACGGTGAAGATAATTCGTCGCACGTTTCGCCGTATTTATTAAAGATATATTTTTTTTGCCGCATTTATTAAAGATGCAATTTTTTTCAGCATTATGCCGTTTGGCATTTTAGTTTTCACTGGATACATGAAAAAGGGATAATTTTCACCGTGGTTATATGAATGTATTTTTTTTTACTGCAAGTGTTTAGGCGCTATTTTTATCGCCTCATATACCAGCGTGATTGTCTTTGTGAACACCCTCATATATATATATATATATATATATATATATATATATATATATATATATATATATATAAGCGTGAAATTGCTGATACGATAGGCATCTCGGACGAACAAATACTCTATATTGTACACGAAGAACTATGTATGAAAAAGCGATTCGGAAAGATAGTGCCGCATTCGTTAACAATTCAACAAAAACTGAATCGAAAACAAATTTGTAAGCGTAATTTGGAGCGTTTTAAGCAGAATAAAACCGATTTTGTGCGTCGTTTCGTAACTGTGGATGAGACTTGGATTTATCATCATGATCCTAAACTGAAACAAGAATGTTTACAGTGGACAGAAGCTGGTTGTTCAGCTTCAAAACAGGTTAAGTCAGAACGATCGACAAAAAAGGTTATAGCATGAGTTTTTTGGGATTCAAAAGAGATTTTGTTGATTGATTATCTTGAAAAAGGTAAAACAATTAACTCTGAATATTATTGCAACCTTTTGGACCAGTTGGATAAAAAAGTTCGTGAAAAAAGACCCGGTTTACAGAAGAAAAAAATCATTTTTCATCAAGACAATTCACGTCCTCACACAAGTGGTTTGACGATGGCTAAATTGAAAGAATTAAAGTACCAATTGCTGCAACATCCACCGTATTCACCAGATTTGGTTCCCTCCGACTACTACCTCTTCAGGAATTTGAAACAATTTCTTCGTGGAAAGCGTTTTTTGTCGAATGAAGAAGCTATTGCAGCCGTGAAACATTATTTTGCAGAGTTTCCGGAAAATCATTACAAAGATGGTATAAAATTATTGGAGGATCGTTGGAATAAGTGTGTTGAAGTTGAGAGAGATTATATTGAATAAAAAAACTAATTTAATTAAAAAAATACACATTCTTTAATTTTCGCTTTCAAAACTTTTCAACGAACCTGTATATATATAAAATAATGATAGAGAAAACCATGGACCATCAAAAGATCGAGGGGAAGTCCAGTTATAAGATGGTATGATAACTTTAAAAGGATTGTTGATCTATTCTGAATAAGAACTCCACAAGATAGAGAAAGATGGAGAATAATGAGGGAGATCTATGCTTAATACTAAGCGCCACAGGGCTGAGAGAAGAAAAAGAAGATGTGTGTGTGTTTATTAGGAGCTACCCTTTTCGTATCTTTTAAATGACGTTTTAAACAATAGACTGTACTTATAATTTTTTCTGCAGACAGGTTTCGATCATCTAACACCACCATCAGGGCGACCGTACTTAAAACCTTCCAACTATAATCTTTCCTTTTGTTTGATAGTATAGCTAAAATTATTAACGCGACATATTTTAGTCGTCGAACACAGATTTATTTTAATTCCAATTACCAACCGATAAATAATAAAATAAACAAAAATAAATGAATAAGTGGCAATCTGCCGTGAAAATAATAATTTTTGGATAATTGTTGCGAATAAATAACGAGTCGCACCTCCATCACATTGCGGTCGTTTTTATTGCATTATTATTAAAATATTTGATTTCGAATTGAACATTAATCGGCCTTAAGGGCATCGAAACGCTTTTTACTGTTCGGCATATGAATTTGTTGGGAAATTTTATTCTCTTTATCATAATATACCTTATATATATATATATATATATATATATATATATATATATATATATATATATATATATATATATATATATATATAATTCAGTATTAATACATCCTTAGAAAAACTTTTTCCAATAACCTTTTTCGATATTTTGAGATATAACTCCACTTTTGAATTTTTTTTGGAAAAAATTTGACAGGTAGTACTAATCACGTGACTATTATTTTTTTTTGGTTAATTTTCATCTCGATCGAGCAGAAATTGATGAAGTTATTCATTAAAAAAATAGCATATAATGCGGACACAATGCTATTTATACATATTATCGTATGCCACAGGTCTCAAAATAAATTAAATACACTATTTACTACTTTAAAAAGTAAAACTCAGGCACCTTGAGCTCTTCCCTTATATCAGAACTTCTCATTTGATCTCTTAGGGTTACTCCTTTGATTGTTCTTAACGTTTTCGTTTCAGCCGTTCGTAGCATACTTTTTGTTTTAGATGTTTCGGCTCGAGTTCCCGATGCATAAGTTAGTACTGGTCTTATCACAGTTCTGTAGATGCGTACTTTGCTCTCTGTGGACATATACTTATTTTTCCAGATTATGTCCCTCAAGCATCCTGATATCCTTGAGGCCTTGTTAGCCTGTGCTCTGACTTCCTGGTATAGATTTTTATTGCTTGATACATCAACTCCCAAGTATCTGCCAGACATGCTTTGTCTGATAGGATGGTTCTTCACCACCAATTTGCATCTGACAGGATCTTTTAAAATTACCATCGTTTCGGTATTTTCTGTAGATATTTCCATATTTAAATTTTTTGATGTGGTCTGGAATCGGTATAGTAGTCGTTGCAGATCGTCTTCATTTTCTGCTAACAGTAAGGCGTCGTCGGCAAAACATGAGATTTTTAAAGATTTTCGTCCCATTTTGTATCCTTTTACATTTTGAATTATCTTGTCCATAATTAAATTAAAAAGAAATGGACTCATACTGTCGCCTTGTCGTATTCCCGTCATGATAGATATTTCCTGTTACTCCTTGTTGTGTCTTTATGCGTGTCTTATTGTTTTTATTTAGCTCTTCAATTACCGTAATATAGTTGTGGTTAACGCAATTTTCCTGAAGTATTTGCATGACGTCTTTAAGTCGAACTCTATCAAACGCTTTTTTAGGATCCACTAGGCAGATGAAAAGAGGTTTATTGTATTCTATCGATTTTTCAATAGTCTGTCGGATAATGAGAATCGCATCAACTATCGATCTGTTCTGTCTAAACCCGTGTTGTTCTTCACTTATTGTAATTTTACTCGTTAGTTTTGAAGTCATGATTTTTGTTAATAATTTGCTTGTTTTGTTTAGTAGTGTTATGTTCTATAATTGTTGGGGTCATTCTTATTTCCCTTTTTGAAGATGGGTATAGTCAGGCTGTTCCTCCACTGTTCTGGAATACTGCAGGTTGATAGAATTTTGTCGAATCGTATTGTTAGTGCTTTTTCTAGTTCAAGGCCCCCATGTTTAAGCATTTCATTGGAAATATTGTCGGTTCCCGGAGCTTTTCTATTTTTCATTTTGGTCAGCATTTCATATACGTCTTCTATTTTTATGTTCTCGTCTTCCATCATCGGTTTTACCTTATCTAAATCTATTTGGATGTCCTCATTATTATACTCCTGGTTATTGTAAATGCTCTGCATGTATTCTTTCCAGTTCACTGCTGTTATAGAGTTGATTACCACTTCTTCGTTGACTTCGTAAAACTCCTCTCATGAATAAATGAAATGTAGTATATTCGATCCCTTGCTCAAATTGGCACAAAAAATATATAGGCATGACAATTCAATCGCTAAAGAACAGATTGAACTGCCATAAATATCCGAAAAACGCCTCGACAGCGTTAAACAAACACACACAGGACTAAAAACATATCTTCGATTATAACAGAACCATAATTAAGAACAAAGATATGAATTATCAAAAATTGCAGATAAAGGAAAAAATAAAAACACTGTTAATGATAGATCGAATATAGAAAATTTGAGCCACATTTACACCAGCCTATTTTAAACAAAAATAAGTATTCGATCCTGTTAAGTAACATCAAAAATTGAGTATCCTCTTAAACATAAAATTAAATGTATGCGATCTTTCGGTTTTTGTTTTGGTGCATTGTTAAATATAAAAAAAAACACACTCGACAAAATGTCGAGGTGTGTACTGGTAAAATTAAATAGCTTTTAAAAATTTGAATAGTTTTTTAAAGTATTTGTTTGTTTTTTAAAATTCTAAATATGTTTTGGTATGAATGTTTTTAAAAAGAGAACAATATATATATATATATATATATATATATATATATATATATATATACCTGGAGTAACAAATTTCGTGTTTTACTACAAAACACTTTCGCCACACCGATCGGTATGTTCTGATCCTCTTAATGCAAACTTCGTAGGCGGTCGGTGAAAATCGACCCCGATATAAAACAATTGCCGAATATAATTGGAAATATTACAAAGAGGAGTAATTTCAGCAATAAACAAAACAATTAATCAAACCCATTAATGTTATTTTGCGGGACACAAATCAGCGTATGACTGCAACAACGCGGGTAAAATTGAAAATAACAGGTGTCAACCGGCACTAAAAATTGGCAGCCTCGTGCGGTTGTTTACAAGTGGTTTAAACCATTTTAATATGCTCTATCATGTCCGGTATGGTATTATCGGTGTTTTAAATGTTTATCGGTAAATATTTAAGTGGTTATTGTGACGAAATTTTTGCTAAAATGAGACATATCATTCTAAAATTGGAATGCTGTAAAAAGCAACATTTTTATATTAGAACAACGATTTCCAACCTTCTTCTTCTTGGGATCTCCTTCAAAAACCCAAATAAATTGACGATCCCCATGAAAGAGTAAATTTGGGTTATTAAAATGTATTTTCTATATTCATAATTGTAAAATATTTACAGATACACATTACTAAAACTGAAGTGATAGCTTAACATACAAAAAAAATCAATATATAATGAAAACAGTAAAATACCCACTAAAATTAATAGATTGATCGATTTACCTGTAAGGATGATCGATCTGAATTATTCGAGCTGTTGTCCGAAATGATTATTACATACTGTAGTATGCATTCGTCATACCTAGAACTTCATCTTCATTGTATTTGTTTAGTCAATTAGATCGTAGGGGAATGAAATGGAAAGGGAGGGTTGTAATAATCATTTCGGACAACAGCTCGAATAATTCTGATCGATCATCCTTACAAATAAGTCGATCAATCTATTAATTATTCTTCGCTGTGGTCCTTCATGATTATTACACACTGTAGATGTTCAAAGCATAAAGGTACGATCAGTGGGCCACCAAACGACAAGACGAGTCAGGAATTTTTTGTTTATCTTTAAAAATTGTGCTGGCCTAGGTATGACGAGTGCATACTACAGTGTGTAATAATCATGAAGGACAACAGCGAAGAATAATTACTATTGGCTCTGTTATGACCAACGCCGAATTAAACTATTTTTATTTCTTTAAAGTTGGATTTGTTGTTTTATTCTTACTCATCTCTGTTTTGCACAAATGTATCGAGCGGTCTTATAACGGAAAGTCTTAATATTGTAGGTATTTCTATAGTTACTCCACCTGCCTTATTAATTTATTACACATTTTTTCTTTGCTAACCACATAATTATCCACGCTAAAGAAATAATTATGTTGACAAGTGTTATTTCTGTTAATAACTTGATAATTTAATAATGTAAATACTTAATTAAAAATGAAGTAAATCTTGCGGCCTGCCGCATTGATAAATATTATCTATAATGAGTCCATCATATTTTAATTGAAACATATCAACAAATTACCATATTTTCCTCCTTAAGTATAAGAATTTGCATATAAAAATTATTCCTCGCATTAATATCAGCTAAATAATTAGTCAACATTTTATTATTGAAGGAAAAAATGCGCTAATGAATTAATTTTAAAACGTACTAATGTGTGATCTTGTTTAGTCACGGATGGCTGCAAGCACAAGTTGCAAAATAAACTCCAACCTGTTATTATTTCATTCTGTTAACATATTTATTTAATTGAGATTATTTTTTATTTAGATTGAAAATTTAGATTTATAAAATTGGTAGAGTTGCTATAGATTATGGCATCGCTGTAAGCTTTCAAGGATAAGTGACTGTGGCAGGTTTTTTTATGCATACGCTTCATCCTAGCAGCGACTGGGGCTTTTCCCTAGTAGAAAACCTCTGGTTCACTGCACACAAACCCTGGAGCCATTGATTGCGTTGCATGTCATGTTTGGGCTATTTTTTTGTCCAAAATAAAGTTTCTTTATTCTTTCGCTCCTTAAGAGGCTCGAGTGCTTTATTTACCGTATACTTTTTATTACTATTACTTTTTTTAATCCTTTATCTACCCTTTTGTTTGTGTTGTTTTCCCTTCTCGTTTTATATTTTGTTTTTGTTTTTTTTTCTCGTATCTGTTTTTGTCTTCTTTCTATTTTTTCTATCCTCTTTTTTCTCTTCTTTTTTTTTCTCATTTTCTGTTTTTTTTTTCATTTTTTCTCTATCCGATATCTTTTTTTCTATACTTCTTCCTGTTCTTTTGTTTTTATAATAGTATTAATGGTATTCCTCATCTTAGTCCAATTTTCACTACTGACAATCATGTTGACAACTATATTTTCCTGATTTAGCTTCAGGTTCTCTACTTTTGCTCTATATTCTCCCCCTTGGTTCTTATGGTCGAAAAATATGCAAGCATATGCTTCATCCTAGCAGCGATTGGGGCTTTTCCCTAGTAAAAAACCTCTAGTTCACTGCACACAAACTCTGGAACCACTGATTGCGTTGCATGTCATGTTTGGGCTATCTTTTTTGTTAAAAATAAAGTTTCTTTATTCTTTCGCACCTTAAGAGACTCGAGTGCCTTATTTGCCGTATATTTTTTATTACTATTCCTCTTTTCAATCCTTTATCTACCCTTTTGTTTGTGTTGTTGTCCCTTCTCGTTTTATATTTTGTTTTTGTTTCTCTTATCTGTTTTTTTTTTTATTTTTTCTCTATCCGATGTCTTTTTTTTTCCATACTCCTTCCTGTTCTTTTGTTTTTATAATAGTATTAATGGTATTCTTTATCTTAGTCCAATTTTCACTACTGACAATCATATTTTCAACTATATTATCCTGATTTAGCCTCAGGTTCTTTACTTTTGCTCTATATTCTCCCCATTTCACGCATTCAAGTACTCTGTGCTCAACTGTGTCTATAAAACCGCAGTAAAAACATGTGCTCTCCCTATATTTTTTGTATATTCTACGAATCTTCCATGACTTGCTAGGAACTGTTTGTTGAAGTAATCAGTTTTCTCGTGCTTTCTGTTAATCCATAGTTCTATTTTTATGATAAATCTTCTGATCCATTCTACTTTCTTTATGTTTTCCCATTCCTGTTGCCACATTACAATGGAAGTTTCCCTGGCTTATCTCGTTGCTAAATTTTTTTCAAATCCTTGGTTTCCATTTTTTTTTCCAAAGCCAGCAGCTGTATTGGAATAAGAACCACAATCAAAAGAACAGCCTCAGCAGACACCGTTCTGTGTGAACTAACAATTCTTATAGCTATTTTTCTTTGGGTTTCCATTAGCAGTTTTTTATCTCCCTCTAAATTTAGAAAGCTTATCCATACCGGGGCTGGGTATAGTAGCGTTGAGTGCACCACTGAGCCTAGTACATTTCTTTGCTCCAGTCTAAGTCCTTCAATATTGGACATAAGCCTCGTCAGTTTAATTATTACTTTGTCAGTCTTGTTTGTCACGAACTTCATGTGTTTTGTGAAATTCATTTTTTGGTTTATAGTGACCGTCAAGTTTGTGATTTACGGGAGTTTTAATTATAAAATTTCCCAGTTAAAGCTCATGGCATTTGGTCTTCTATTACCACAGAGCAATACGGCCTCTGTTTTTTCTGGAGCCAGACTCAACATGTTCTTGGTCATTCAACAGTCAAGCACATGTAAACCCTGGTTGACACAGAACTTCAACCTCTCTCTTGGGTTGTCTGTTACCATCAAGACCAAGTCATGTGTAAAAGCTGTCGAATGAGTTTCCTCTAGGATTTTTTTTCTCAAGACTCCATCATACAGTAGGCCCCAAAACTGAACTTTGCGGCGCAGGTAACCGACATGTTCGTTCTTATGATGCTGTAAGATCGCAACGGTCTAAAAATTCATACTGAAATTGCACCACTGCCACAATAAAACCCTTTACGAGATTTTGCATTTCCCATTGTCGACAAATATTTAGAATTTTACACAGAATTCAGTTGACAATTGTCGAGCGTTTTTGACCGATCCAGTCTAATATTGAAAAACATTTAAAAAATGTAAAAAAGAAGCCAGAATTGATGTATATAAGGTGTCACAGCCATTTAAACAAAACAGAGAGTTTAACATTAATTTCTGTTACAATCTGATGGCAATTCTTCCCAGATATTGAAAAAAGCGTATTTCCCGCAAATAAACTCAAAATAAGATATCTTGACATATTTATTAATATATATAAGCGGTCCCAATATGCGTTCTTGGGGAACGCCTATATCAGTTTTAGCTAAACCCAAAACGGCACCATGTACCCTTATCTTATGATATCTTTCCGACAGAAAACTTTTAAGCCATTTTATTACTCATGATGACAACCCGTACCGTTTCAACGTTTCTAATTAAATCTTCACAATTGATCGTCTTAAGCGCACACTTAAGATCCACGAAGACACTAACAATGACACCACCCTCACTTATATCTTTGTACATATGTATTGAAACGTAGACTTACATGAATAGTTCTACCACTGTAAGCAGATTAGTAGATATAAACTCTTCTGGCATAGTTGAATGTTGGGTTTATTTTTGGTATCGGTACGATTACGCTTTTTTTAGTTTCCCTTGGAACTTGACCGGTGGATAATGAAGTATTTATCAGATGAAGCAAGGGATGGCTTACTTGTTAAAATATATCTTATAAAAATATTGTATTGCACACTTCATAAGCTGATGACCTGTTTTTTTAGTTTATAATGAAGTTTTTCAACTAACTTAAGTTTATTGTATTAAATCTTTCTAGGCTCGGTTCAACAGTACTTTCTTCTACAATATTATCATGTTCTAGAACCCAATCATGTATACTTTGAGTTATTTGAACTATCGGCATAGAAGCTACTGAAGGTCTCTTCCAAATTTCTTAATTCGAACATTTTGTTACTCAAAATTGCTCTATTGAAATATAAACACAATTTCTCACCACGCGCCTTTCTTGGTTATGGTGGTGTATATATATATATATATATATATATATATATATATATATATATATATATATATATATATATATATATATATATATATATATATATATGAGGTTTTTTGTTCCATTTTTTCTACTCATCTTTGATAGCTTCTCCATATTCTATCAAATACTATGTGATTGTAGTCAATATCTGCAATCTTTAAGCCTTCTTTAGCATATTTGGTTTGAACACTTCAGTTGATTTGAACAATACAGTTATCAGACTCATGTTCACCACTGCAGGCAAGGATGGAATATTCCAGCAACAGCACCTGTTCTCTGACATCAGCGCCATCAATATAGCAGTCTAGAAACCTTGCAAATCACTTAGTATAGATAACATCTTTTACAAGTATAAAAATTAAGAAATAAACAAGTTGTACCCCGAATTTTATCTAATCTAAGTCTTTAAAAAAATACGACCAATAAAATATTTATTTTTAAAAGTACAGAACGGAATATGATGTCTCGTTAAAAATTAAAAACCCCCGAAAATCTTACACATTCGTTCAATTGTACGAAAATTAAAAATACATAAGACAAAGGGACGTGCGCCGCTGGTTCGTTACCCGGTCCGGTCGCGCCCTGCCCACTTCGTGAAGATAAAATATGAAAAGGCGTGTAATTCTCCGACGATCAAAATCCTGAACATTTATTACAGTTAATTACTGATACAAATTATATAGAACATAATAAATTAGATATTTAAGTATTATTTAATTACACATTTGTAAGCTGATGTAGACCTCGTTGTTTCGTTCTCGGGCGTTTTTTCAGATCATTTTCCTGCCTTGGTTTGTTTGCTGCGCGCCAACAACAATTATGTCTAATGATATGCCGATTGGATACGATACGGATCGGCGAGAAAAATGCTAAAAACGGTCGAAGTTGCATCGTTTTACAATTTTAATAAGCCTTCCTGCGGTTCCTGCAATATATCTTAATCTCATAATAGGAAAAAAAATATTTCGAAAAACAGTTCAGTCGAAATAACTTACAAATACATAAAATCATCCTCATTCTCATCTATGGCTTTAACTAAATTTTTTTAGCCCCAATTTTATATGCAATGGTGGTCACCAGTGGTTCGAAAAGTCCCTAGACCGCTGCATAGATGGCGACTCTAAAGACATGTCCATACAATTTTTAGCTAGTACAAACCTTTGAACGAAACGTGTCAAAATTTAGTGACATTTCGACGTTTTAGTGACGCTCCTTTTGGTTATATCGAAACAGTGAAAAAACGAATTTCGGATGATGATAAAGCAATTTTATTTTATGGGAAAAAATACGCGAAAACTCACGTATGGTTTGAAAAGTGTTATAAGAGCTTGGTTCCGTCAAAAACAATCATTTGTGGCTAATTTGCTGTATTCAAACGCGGTCGTACAGACACAAATAATGCTATACGCTTTGGGCGTACAAATGAAGCTGTTACACGGTAAAACATTAAAAGAATTCAAAAAATCCTTTTTAATCACCGTAAAATGAAAGTGCAGCATATTTTGTATAAATATTTGGGTATGGCAACGCTTTGTTTGAAGTAGGTATCGCGTTTGCTCACAGTTGACCACAGTTGATGATTCAGAGTTGTGGTTAGAGCTGTTTAAGCGAAATAGAGAAAATTTTTCAATATGATATGTGACAATGAATGAAATATGGATCCTCCACTGCACTCTGAAATCAAATCGGTAATCATCTAATTGGAGAATGACAGATGAAAGTCATCCAAAGCGGCCCAAAATGCAACAGTCGGCTGGCAAGGTTATGGTAGCCTTATTTCGGAATGGGCGTGATATAATATTAATCTTCTTCTTGAGAATGAAAAAACCATCAATAGCGAAAACTATATGGCATTACTGGTGCGTTTGAAGGAAGAAATTGCGAAAAAATGGAATGGAATGAAGAAGAAAAAAATGCTTTTCCATCAAGACAATGCACCGTATTGTAAGACTGCAAAATGGCATGAATTGACTTCAAATTGCTTCCGTGTCCACCGTATTCTCCAGATTTAGCCCCCAGTGACTATAATCTGTCCGCGAACCTTAAAAAAATACTACTCGAAAAGAGTGGTGGCGTCAATGAAGAGGTTTGTTCATTGTGCAAGAGTTTTTGGCAAAAGAAGGCATTCCAACGTTGCCTCACCCACCCTATAGCCTCGATATTGCCCCCTGCGGCTTTTTTTATTCCCCAAGATGAAGTCGCATCTCAAGGGAACTCATTATAGCGGCATACAGGAGGTCAAAGAAGCTGTAACCATGGTGCTGAATGGGTTAATTTTGGAGGATTACCAAGGGTGCTTCCAATCGTGGGAGCAACGTTGAAATCGTTGTGTAGAGTTAGAAGGAGACGGTAATAAAATTTTGCGCAAAACTTAATTTGCTTGTTCTTTATTGACAAATTCCCGAAATTTAATTGCGACACCTCGTATACTTGAAAATTTTCCCAGACAAAGATCTTGACATGACTACATGAAATCCCAAAGGGCGGACACGTGGGTGGTGACCAAGGGGACAGGGGTATAGGTCGTGAAAATTTAGGCAAAAATCGTCATCAGTAATATGTCCGCCAATTCTTCCACGTAATATTTGATCCTCAAGGAGTCTAAATTTAAAAGGGGGGACTTCTAGATGGAGACACGAGGGTTGCAGAATGAGTTCAAATGTAGCACTTACCTATAACGTATATTTTATATGTGAATTCTCGTATTTCGATAACCACTTAATCGATTTATACTTATAAGGTCTCATTTTTTTTCGTTTTTACTTCTTCCTTTTCTTTAGGTGCCATGCCTGTATTCAGACGTTGGTGGTCATCATGTTTACAATTTCCTGAAATCTTTCTCTATCTGCTGTTGCGCGAAATAGTTCTTCTACCGTGCAATCACACCACTGCCTGATGTTACGCAGCCATGAAAGCTTCTTTCGGCCTATCCATCTTTTTCCTTCCACTTTTCCTTGTATTATAAGGCGAAGTAGCTGGTATTTAGGTCCTCTAATTATGTGACCGAAGTATTCTGTTTTCCGCTTCTTTATAATGTTCAAGAGCAGTCGATCTGTATCCATCATTCTGAGAACATCCTCGTTGGAAGTGTGCGAAACCCATGATATCTTTAGGATTCGACGGTAGCACCACAATTCGAATGCTCCAGTTTGTTTAGCGTTGTGGTTTTTAGTGTCCATGTCTCGCAACCGTATAATAGAATAGACCATACATAGCATTTCAGAACCCTTTTACGAATATGCATTGATAGGTTCCTGTTGCATAGAACTGGTTTCCATGTTATAAAGGCCTTCCGCGATATTTCTATCCTAGCTATTATCTCTTCATCTGAGTCCCCATTTGCAATCAACCAACTGCCAAGGTATTTGAAATGGTTTACACGCTCTATCCTCTTCCCATCGAGCCAAAGTTGACATTCATCTACAGTAACCTTTCCAACGGCCATCCACTTTGTTTTTGAGATGTTGATTTTAAGGCCTCCTCGGCAGCTCGCTTCATTAACTAGGTTTACTAATGTTTGGAGATCCTCGATGCTTTCCGCAAGAATGGCCGTATCATCAGCAAATCTAATATTGTTGATTACTTCTCCGCCTAGTCTTATTCCTTCTTGTCTGTCATACAAAGCCTCCCTAAAGATTTCTTCAGGGTATACATTAAAGAGACAGGGTGACAGAAGCAACCCTGTCTTACTCCACGTTTGATGGGTAGGTTTTGAGTACGACAATTTAGATAGAGGCTACTTGATTGTAATATAGATGTTTTAGCAGTCTTATATCGTAATGGTCTAGACCTGCTGCTTGTAGGCTGTTTTTACTTACTGATGCATAATCTATGAAAAATGTATCGCTATATTGATAAAAACCGATTTCCCTAAAAATAGACCATTTTTCCCCCTGCTAGCTAGCCACTGTCACCACTAGGATGCCCGCTTGCGTGAAATTGTAACAATCTACATATTTCAATGGAGAAATGCCACATTATGAATGACGATGAAATTTCGACTCTATCTGTGAGTGGTTTGATACTAAAATGTTTCAAATTCACAAAACTCAATTTTTGTTGTAAAAAATTTCATAAAATACAAAATCAGGAACGCATTGAAATCAAATTTGACTTATAAGTAGAGAAAATAGGTTATATATATATTTTTTTAATATCCTTTTTTATATCACCTCTCCCGTTTGGAACCCTTATCGCACCCGCGCGATGCTGGAACGGATCGCTAGTTCAGATATAAATTAACGCAGACGAGTTTTAAGAATATCCAAAAAAAAAATCGTAAATATTCAAGTTGTTAAATCTCCAAATACCTTAAGAAACCTTCGAGGCTTACTTTTTCGAGCCAAGAGCCCCCCTTAAATCCTTCATAAAAAATTCCGCTTTCCAAAAAACAACACATCCCCATTTATCCCGGCCGCTAAACAAGGCAGCAAAGTAATAAATAACGATTTAACAGATAATTTATATTAATAAGGGAAGATAGAAATCTTGGGATGGATCGAGATAAAGGCCTCAAGCAATTGAGGTTATGTATATTCAGCCGCGAGAGGGCCGCCGCATAAGAAGCGTTTATTGTTCTTGCGGTAATTATTTTTGCATGTATAATAACAGCGCCAGATATTATTAACTTATTATATATGGACCTAAATGAGGAAGCTTAACATTTGGAATACGATGTAAGACGAGAAGACCAGTGGCGTACCTTTAGGCTCTTGTATACTTGCCATAGTATAACAGCAAAAACTCACTAGCTGCAGTTGATCCATGCGTCATCAATATATATATATATATATGGTATGATGGTACGATGGTACAACTACTCTATAATTTCTGCACTTGAGCATCTGGCAGACTCCCTTCCTAAACATGACCTGCAGGTGTTGCTCGGAGATTTTAACGCTAAAATCGGGAAAGAAGAAGCATACAGACCGACCATCGGAATTCACAACCTCCACGAAATAAGTAATGAGAACGGAACTCGACTAATAGATTTCGCAGCGGCACACAACCTTCGCAAAAAGTCAACCATGTTCGAACATAAAAGCATCCACAAGCAAACATGGGTATCTAATGATGGTAAAACCAAAAATCAAATCGACCATGTACTTATCGATACAAGACATGTTAGCAACTGTCTAGATGTGCGAAGCCTGAGGAGTGCAGATACGGACTCTGACCATTTTTTGGTAAGAGCCAAAATAAGACCTAGAATAGCAACACTCAACAATAAACGGAATCCCCCATCACAGACATGGAATGTAGAAAGGCTCAAAGACGAAGGAACAAGGGAAGAATACGTACACAAATTAAGCACATGAATAACATCGATACCAAACGAGGAAAAAGTGGAGGAAATGTGGAAACATCTTAAAAAAAGCATAAACGCTACAGCTGAGGAAACTCTGGGAAGGAAACCCAAACGAAATAGAAAACAATGGTTTGATGATGAATGCATTAGAGGAGCCGATGAAAGAAACAACGCTAGAAGGAAAATGTTACAAAATCCAAATGACAATAACATAGAAGAGTATAAGAAACTAAGAACAAAAACCAGGAAGATTATGAAACGTAAGAAAAAAGATCTACAGAATAAACAAATAGAAGAAATAGAGCAAAATGGACAAAACAGCATACTATAGGGGAATCTCAAATATAAAAAAGGAGACCAACCAAAAGCAAGAAATTTTATAAGAACAGACAATGGACAGCTTATAACGGAATGTACAGAGGTCATGAACACATGGCGTGAACATTTCCATCAACTACTGAACCCGGATAACAACGACAACACTCTCACAAACACAGTACAAACAGCTGAAATTCCAGATCCTTTACCAACCTACGAAGAAGTCCAAAAAGCCATAACTGAACTTAAAAATAACAAGGCGTCTGGAAGTGACAATATTCCCGCCGAATGCCTAAAATATGGTGGAGAAGCCCTCTATCGAATTACTCACCATCGGATAGAAGCTATATGGCTCACAGAAGAAATATCAAATGAATGGAAAGAAGGGGTCATCGTCCCCATACATAAGAAGGGTGACAAGATGAAATGCGCCAGCTATCGAGGCATTACTTTGCTTAATACGGCCTATAAAGTACTCGCAATTGTACTCTTTGGACAACTTAAACCCTATGCAGAGGAAACTATAGGGGACTATTAGTGTGGTTTTAGGGGCGGTCGCTCCACCGTAGATCAAATATTTACCATTAGACAATTAATGGAAAAATGCTGGGAATTCAATCGACACCTGCATCCACTATTTGTGGATTTTAAACAGGCGTACGACACCATCCATAGGGTTAAATTGTGGCAAGCAATGGAGGAACTTGGCTTCCCAAAGAAATTAATCGGACTAACCAAGGTGTGTGTTGGAGGCTCAAAGAGCAAAGTGAGAATTGGACAAGACGTTTCAGAGGTGTTCAATATAAATGACGGTCTCAAACAAGGTGACGCTATATCCCCGTTGCTTTTTAATGTAGCTCTAGAATACGTCAGCAGAAAGGCGAAAATCCAACCGCCAACAGCGATGTTTTATCATAACGGTCCCAACTTACTTTTGGCTGTAGCAGATGATATAGACATTGTGGGAAACAGCACGCTGGATATCAAGACGACCTTCAATAACTTCGAAAAAAGTGCGAGTAGCATAGGGCTTAAAATTAATGAAGAGAAAATTAAATATCTGTATTCCACTAGAAACAACCAACACAAAGACAGACTAGGCCAAAACATCACAATGGGGGACTATAACTTTGAACGCGTCAGTGAGTTCAAATATCTGGGAACGATGCTTACTGAAAACACTGACGGAACGACAGAAATTAACTGTAGAATCCAAGCAAGTAATAGATGCCTACACCCAGTACAAGACCTCCTAAAATCCAAGTTAACAACAAGACGTACCAAGATAAACATATACAAAACAATAATAAGACCTGTAGTGATGTATGGGTACGAAGCTTGGACATTAACGGTAACAAATGAAGAACGGCTCCGAGTCTTCGAAAGAATATGGCCCAACAGTGGATGCAACAACAGGACGATACAGAATCCGTACCAATAAAGAACTGGAGGATCTATATGGAGACACTAATATTGTACGAGAAATAAAATCTAAGCAACTGCAGTGGGCGGGACACGTAAGAAGACTACCAGATAGTCGCACAGTCAAACTCGCATGGGAGGAAGCACCGGTAGGGAAAAGACCACTGGGACGCCCTCACCTCCGATGGAAAGACAATATTGCCAAAGATCTAAAGGCAATGAATATTGATAATCCGCTAGATGCCATGGCAGACAGGCAGCAATGGAGAAGTATTGTGAAGTCGGAAAAGAGCCACCCAAGGTTGTAAGCCATGGAGTAGTAGTAGCAGTAGATATATATATATATATATATATATATATATATATATATATATATATATATATATATATATATAAATTAAGAACCTCTCGGTTGGTTAAAAGTGATCTGGGAAACAGTTATGCACTAAATCAGGTTAACGTGCTACTTATTTTACTTGTACAGTTAGTAAAAGACCTTCATTGTAACTTACTGAAATATATTTGAAAGGAAATAAGGAAAAATCTAAATTGGATAAAAAATGTCTAACGTCCATTGGAACTAAGAAGTCCGAAGATGCGTGTCAATCCACCATTATGTTTTCCGTAAAATATTTTCAAAATCGTTTGGTAAATTATTTCGTGGTAAGTTCGCAATTATTTCTCGAAAATTAACCTTCAAGTTTTGGCTCTCACACAATACCAGGTATATACGCCAAAGTTACTCAAAACATATATCCAAAATTCAGCCATTACCGCGAAAAAACAAGTCAGAACATTTAAAATTTTCTTAAAATTTGGCAACGTGGCATTAATTTCTAATATGTTCAGCAACAGCAAAAATATGTTTTTGAAAATCATTTTCATCCTGTGTTTCAGAAGATTAATTCAGATATTTTTTATAACCTGAAAAAAAAAATTACAGGATACATTTTTGATTTTTAATCGAAACTAAATACACTCTCTAACCAAAGTAAAATTTTTATTCTCAAAAAAAAACCCGTAATACTTTTCTGACAGCAAAAAAAAATAAGAAATTATAGTAGTTAAATAGTCCGGGTTAATTTTATTAAATATCTTTCAATTTATTGGTTTTCAAAGAACAAATCACCAATTTGATTTGTTAAATATTTCCATTAAAGTTGTTCCGCAGCCTATAGCTACTCTCTTACTCTTGAAATTTCCATTTACAAACAACAACTGTTTACTTGCGAAGTATTAGATATCTGTTGGACTTCCATTGTCTTTATTTTTGTTGAATATCACGACGTTTCGGCTAGTAGTTATCTCTAACCGTTTTCAAGTGGAACTCATGAACGTATTAATGCCTTACTAGCATTTTCCAACATCCTGTTTGCCCGTTGTCCTGGAACTGGAGATTTTATACGGAAACCATCTGGTATTATTCCCTGGTCTCGTGCTTGTAGAAACTGGATGTGCGTCTCCTCTTTTGTAAGCTTAATCTTGGATTTCTCGTAGCCTCGAAATTTGTCACATACCGGGTCCATACCGGGCTTCTAGTGTTTGTTTGAAGGTCATAGACAATGATGTTTCTTGCGAAGTAGTAGATATCTGTTGGACTTCCATTCTCTTTATTGGAAATCCAACAGATATCTACTACTTCGCAAGAAACATCATTGTCTATGACCTTCAAACAAAAACAACTGTTTCCATTCTATTTGATATATTGTCGCACGTTATCACATACTTTTTGGTGGATGTAGGGAGTTCTTTTTAACTTAACAAAACTATCTTCAACAATATTAATTAAGTTTATTTGTAGTTTATTCTAGACATATTAGCTTAAAATTTGATTTCTTGTCATAATTTTCTTTAAAATGATTTGCAAAATCATTGATTAAATTAACAGAAATTATTTTCGTAGCACCCCGTATAGTCTTAAGAAATACTGAAAATAAACGATTTTGTAGAAAAAAAAAAGATAAAACTCCCATGTCATTACTCTAAACAAGCAAAAAACTTAATTTCTATCCGTACCCGCCCCATCGACCCACACATCTGCCTATCAGCCAAACAAACACCGTCCCATTGTTCACTATTTCAACGCCGAGTGACTTAAATATGTTATTAAATTGTTTTATTGTTTCCGTAACAGTAAGTACGTTCGGCGCTCTTCTAATTTATGCAAAACGATTCCTTATCGACGAAACGGTTAAAATATATTAAACGCCCGTCGTGAGTATCTCTTTTTACTCCCTGTGAGAACTCTTTCCTGTTTTGGTTCAAGTGGATGATAGGTCATTGTTCTGGTAATTAAACAACTTGACGAATTCGACTTTGCGTTCATTTTCTTACTACGGTATTACTACGCTCAATGTGATGGCAAGGGGGCAAGTTTATTCAGTTTTCGTTGGTATTTTGAAAATTAGTTTCTAGGGTATTTGCGGTTTTTGTTCCATCTTCGAAAAATGTGTTTGTGTTTTGCATTGTTAATAAAAGTTGGGGTTGTTGATATATTTCCTTTTTTTATCACGAAGTTGCTACGCTATATCAGGCGCGAATCCAAGGGGGGGCTGTGGGGGTGATCGCCCCCCCCCCAAGAGCTTGGAGTTCAAGAAAATAGACCCGATTTTGCCTCTTATACTATAGTTTATTCAAGAACTAGGGAGAGTTTTTCATTTTTTACCTTCTTTTTTCTTCGCAAACTGCCTGTGTTCTTTAGTCCGGTGTCTTTGGCAAAATCTGTTAGACAAATATATTTTTCATAGGAATGGGTTAGAAATTTTATAATCAAAAATACTAGTCTATAATAATGGACTATTTGGGTTGGATAGCAATAGATATTTGGATGTGTGAAGTTTTAAAAAGGATTTTAATCCTTGTCATAGGCATCGGAAGGCGTCAAAAGGAGGACTATTTTATCACTAAATATTTATGGCATAGAGTATTATTTCAGTAATAAACTTAAAATAAAAAGTTTTTATAATATTATATTATTTCTTATGATTTTTTAATAATTCACATATATTAGAAAATATAGATAATTTTGACATATTTAACACAAATCACAACTGTAGTTTTATTATTTTTAATTTTGGCATAGAAACCGTTTTAGGTCGTAGTCTTTTTCTCTCAAAATTCAAAGTTATAATTTAAATACTTACAAAATACCCATTATCAAAAATACAAGAAGTTAAACATATATAAAAAAAAATAAATTCGTCAATATAATATTAAAATTTTTTTGGGGCTATCGGTCATTTTATTATTAATTAAAAATATTTTTGGGATATTTGACATTCCAGTTTATTTCTTTCTTAAACCATCTGCAGAATTACAATTTAAACACTAAAAAGGGATTCAAATGTCATTAATTTTTATATGTTACAGAAAATTTAAATAATAAATTGTGTTAATGCTGGTAAACATTACGTATCTTATTCGTCATCAAAATCAGTGAAGCTATCTTCGCTCAAATTAATTATAATTGATTCCTCTCTCACCGATCATGAGATCGAGTTTCCACATTTTCTTTTATTCTTTTATTATATGGATTTTTCGCAATTATCTGCAGTAACTTTATTGAAAAAAATCTTTCAAAATCTAGTTAAATTATTAATTTTGTACGTTGTGTTATTTCCAGCAACTCTACCTTTAATTTGAGAGAGATATTTCCTTCACCAACAGACTTTTTCCGGACGATCTATAAGAACAGATTTCCTATCTGGTTTTTCCCAACTTCTTTTAATTTCAGGTAAATCCCGATCTTCATTGATTTTAGTTAGAATTTTGTCGACGGTTGAGATCTGCTTCTCATAATAAAATGTATGTACAACTCCTTTTATTACAGTTTACTTCCCTTCTTCCAACGAGGTTTTTCGTCTGCCTGTGATCGAATATAGCTTGGAATTACTAACAATTCCAATCGTTTTTTTCTCCGTCATTGTTCGGTACATGATAGATTTTCGAACTCCTGTTATATTGGAATACATCTCAACAGAGCTTTTAACATTATTATCTAGATATTAATATCTTAAGGCATCATAAACATTCATCGTAATAAGTTTTTCGTTGAGGAAAAAATGCCCTCCATCTTTTGGGTATCTCACTAATCTCAAATAATATATAAAAACAAGCACAAACAAAATAAATCACTAAGGACACACTGTAAGGTGTACTTTGCTTACTGACAGAAATTAAATTGAATTATCAGAAATTTTATTGTTGCAGTAAATTTATAAAAGCTTATAATATTTAAATATAATTAGATTTGCGGCAGTTCTCAGTTACCGGGGGCACTGAAGCAGGTACGTTGGAGGTTTCGGTAACAGTTTTATTACTCTCTCTAGTTCTTGAATAGGGTATAGGAATGTGTATGCTTGCGATCGCTCCTCCCCTTCTCAAGGCTAGGAATGTGTATACTGCTGGCACCCCCCCCCCCTCGTTGACATCTCCTTTTTTTGCGATAGCACCCCCCCAGGAACTTTGAACTCAGGAAAATAGACCCGATTCTGCCTCTTATACGAGGAATATGTATGTTGATCGCATCTTCCCACCCCTTGTCGGAAACTTGTTTTTTCTTGTGATCGCCCCCCCCCCCCTCTCCAAGAGTTTCAAATTCAAAAAAATAGCTCCGTCCCTGCCTTTTACACTAGAAACGGGAATGTTGCTGGTGTCCCCCCCCCCCCCGGGGACAACTTGCTTTCGCTTGCCATACGGTACTTTTGTGATATCACCGCCCCCGCCCCCCCAAGGAGAGAGGCTGGATCCGCCTCTGCGCTATATTTGGTGACAAGGGTTTCCAATTTTAGAGTATGTGTTTTCATTGAATTTGCGATTTTTTTTTTTTCATTTTCAAAATATCTTTGCATTTTCCATTATTACTAGAAACAGGAGCATTTTGAACATGCTTTATTCATAGTGTTTCCATTGAATTTATGATTTTTTTCCATCTTTAAAATATATCTGCGTTTTACGTTATTAATAGAAACAGGAGTTATTCAAATATTTATTTTTCTTACCACAGAGTTACTATGCTCTATTTGGTGGCGACGAGGCATGCTTATTAAGTTTTTATTGGACTATTTTAAGAATTCTTTATTGATAGTGTTTCAGGTATTTTTGGGTTTTTTGTTCCATCTTCAAAATATGTTTGTGTTTTAACTTATTTTTAAAAGCAGGGGTGTTCAAGTATCTCCTTTTCTTACTACGAAGTTACTACGCTTTATTTGGTGACAAGGGGGAACATTTATTCAGTTTTCTCTTGAGTATTTGGAAGATCATTTAGTGTTTTTAGTTTATATGCGATATCTTTTCCATCTTCAAACTATTTTTGTCTAGCAGCAGGGGATGTTCAAATACTTTAGATGTTACAGCGCTGTATTTCCTGGCAGGAGAAACGCTTATTTAATTTTCGTCAGAGTTTTATTAATATTTGTTCAAATATTCATCAGATCCAGTTAGGTAAAACGAAAATATTGACGTTAAAAATGATCTTTATTTCATTATCTATTATATCACCATAACAACCCAAGTTTTAAAATAGTGTTATGATAAATGAAGTTAATATGTTGAACATTCCTTCTTCTAATACTCTCCCTCAATGGAAACACCCAAAATGTTTTAAACAATTTTTCGAAAACAATGTTTTGAAAGTAATTTTGTAAAAAAATTGGTTATGTACTTGATTGTGGGTTATCTGAAATTCGGCTTGGTTATTGTAGAGCAATATGGGTTTTTTATTTTCTCGTAGTATACGTATACATCCACCGAGAGCTCTCGGTCTGATACAGCTCCACTGACGAGATGATGAGGTGATCGAAACGCGTATGAAGAGAGGACCAGAGCGATATTTGCAGGAAATAAACTATTTGTATATATATTTTTCATATTCTCTGTCTGAAAAGTGAATTCCATACATAACAAACTATTTAAATACGGCAGAAAGATTTCTTTATTTCTTAGTGAAATTTTGATTTTTTAAGTATTATTATGCTATAGGTAGTATTAGTATGCTATACAGGTTAAAATCGACGAAGTGTGTCTTCGTCGAAACCGAAAAAATAAACGTTATGAGAGGTGTGCGTCAGGGAGACGTCATCTCTCCGAAACTATTTACGCTAGCTTTGGAGGATGTCTTTAAAGAACTAAATTGGGATGAGAAAGGTTTGAGAGTCGACGGTTCTTGTTTTAGTCATCTTCGTTTCGCCGACGATGTTGTTGTCATGTCTAGCAACCCAGAAGAGCTAAAACAAATGCTTCAAGATTTCAATGAAGAGGCGAGAAAAATAGGACTTAGATGAACTTGGGGAAAATTAAGTTAATGAGCCCTGACGCAAATGTACAAATAGAGATTCAAAATGAAATCATAGAGAATGTCGAAGAGGACATCTATTTAGGCCACGTCATGAAACTGGGCAAAGAAAATCAAACGGCAGAAATAACAAGGAGAATATGGCTGGTACCTTTGGAAAGTTGCAGTACGTATTAAGAGATAGAAACACACCAATCAACCTTAAACGGAAAGTGTATAACACGTGTGTCTTGCCTGTTGCTACTTACAGCATGAAAACGATAACACTAACCAAACAAAACGCAAATAGGCTCCGAGTCACTCAACGCTCCATGGAGAGAGAAATGTTAGGAATCTCGTTACGGGATAAAATACGAAATCAAGTAATAAGATCAAGAACCAAAGTAGTTGACGTCATTGAACGCATATCACGACTAAAATGGCAATGGGCGGGGCACATAGCTAGACAACAGCCCGATAGGTGGACGAATAAATTACTGCAATGGAGACCGCGAGAAACGAACCGAAATCGTGGCAGGCCACAACGCAGATGGGTAGATGATATAAGACCGTTTGCTGGAAAAGACTGGCTCCAGAAGGCGAGAGACAGATCCCAGTGGATGACCATCGGAAAGGCTTATGTCCAAGAGTGGACGTCAATGGGCTGAGAAAGAAGAATAAGTATTAGTACTCAGTTATGTTAAGTATCTTACAGTAAACAAATCTACATTATATTTCCATCAAATGTCATTTCCAATGAATACTTTTAAGAAGTATTATTATGCTATAGGTAGTATTAGTATTCAGTTATGTTTAGTATCCTACAGTAAACAAATCTACATTATATTTCCATCAAATTCTGATTCTATTAAGCAAGATTTTTTCATGTTCGACAAACTTATTAAGCAAAAATATATTTCTTTGTAAATTGTAAATCAGAAAATCCTTTTGTTAGTCAAAAACTTGATGTCGGCGAAAAATATACGGTATAAAATGTGAAGTATTTCTCATGGGACATATTAAATAAATTTAAAAAGCTTTAGAGGTTTTGAAAAAGCACGTCTTCTGGATGTGCTCGACCCAATTACCGTACGGCGAGATACGGCATGTGAACGGCACTTGTGTACAGATATAAGTGCCTCGCCACTACACGCGTCGCTCTTATTTTATTATATATTTTTTTACAATCCTTTTCGCGTTACTTAACAGCATCTCGTATGTGAGCTAATTAAAACATACTATTGAAATATAAATATTTACAGAAATTTGTTATGTAATAGGTGTTTTGGTTAAGAATATCGATTTTATTAAGAGATGGCGACACTAATACATTTCTTGGCATATACTAATGACATCTTCTTCTTCTTCAGGTGCCATCTGCTATCGGAGGTTGGATATCATCATTGCCACTCTCACTCTATTTGCCGCTACTCGAAAAAGTTCTGCTGAGCTACAATTGAACCACTCTCTCAAATTTCTCAACCATGAAATTCTTCTTCTTCCGATATTTCTTCTTTCTCCTATTTTACCCTGCATAGTCAATCTAAGCAACTCGTATCGCTGGCCTCTCATTATATGTCCAAGATATTGCAGTTTCTTTATTTTTATGTTGTTAATTATTTCATAGTTTTTGTCCATCGCGAGCAATAATTCTACGTTTGTTTTTCTCTCCGTCCAAGATACTCTCAACATCCTTCTGTAACACCACATTTCAAACGCTTGCAGTTTATTTATGTGTTCTTGTTTTAGTGTCCAGTCTTCCAACCCATACAGCAGCATTGAAAATACATAACATCTTAAAATTCTCATTCTTAATTCTAGAGTGATGCCTCTGCTGCACAGAATGGTTTTCAGTTTTACAAACTCTTGTTTTTATTGTTCTTGTTGGTTCATTGTTTGCTGTTATCCATGTGCCCAAGTATTTGTATTTTTGCACTTTTTCTAAATTCACACCTCGCAACTTTATGCTTGTTTACATGTTTTGTTTTTTAGTTATTACCATATATTTAGTCTTTTTGGTGTTCATTTTTAATCCGTGTTGCTCGCAAACGTTATTTGTTTCGTTCACTAGTTCTTGGAGTTCTTCAGCGGAGCTAGCTATGATAGCAGTGTCGTCTGCAAATCTTATGTTGTTTACAGCTCTTCCATTTATTATTACTCACTTACCTTTCGTTAACAGTGCTTCTTCGAAAATCGATTCACTATACACATTGAATAGTAGTGGTGACAAAATGCATCCTTGTCTCACTCCTCTTCCTATTTCAATTTCCGGACTTGTTTCGTTATCTACTATTATTTGGGCGCGTTGATTCCAATATAGGTTAGTTATTATTCTTAAATCTTTGTTGTCTATGTTTTTTCTTCTTAGAATCTCGACTAGTTTTTCATGTCTAATTTTATCAAAAGCCTTCTCGAAGTCAACATAACAAATGTGTATATCGGTGTTCATATCCATACACCTCTGTGAAAGCAAATTAAGTGCAAACAACGCGTCTCTGGTGACTATCATCTATCCCTTTTTCAAGTTCTTTATAAATGCGTCCGTGTATTACTTTTAAAAACACCTCGAGTACATGGCTTATCAAAGATATTGTTCTATATTCGCTGCAGTCTTTTGCATTTTTGTTTTTTGGAATAGCGCAAAAGGTAGAGAGTAACCATTCTCTGGGTATATTCCCCGTTTTATATACTGTGTTGAACAGATCCAACAATATATCCATGGTATCATTCATGCATTTTAAGATTTCTACTGGGATTTGATCTGGACCTAGTGCTTTTCGATTTTTGTTGTTTTTTATAGCTGCTTTTATTTCATCTTTCAGTATCGTTAATGCCTCGTTATCTTCTACTTCAATCTCCATCTGCTCTCTATTGTCTTTAAACAGGTCGTTGATGTATTCTGTCCATTTTTTAAGTTTCTCTTGGGTGTCTAAAATTAGATTGCCTTTTGCATTCTTAAGCATTGTCGATTCTTTCTTTCTGTTACTGTGAGTTATCTTTTTTATCTTTTTGTACATATTAAAACTATCATGTTTTCTCTGATACTTTTCTATTTTTCACATTCTTCTTGGAGCCATTTATTTTTCGCTAGCCTAATCTTGTATTTGATTTACTTTTTTATTTCTTTATACTTTTGCGTATCGCTGTTTTTGAATTGTCGTCTCTCATCCATTAGCTCCAGTATCTCCTCTGTCATCCATTGCTGCTTTCTATATCTTGTTGGAGTTAGTATTTCTCTTTGATTTTCCTCTATTTCTGTTTTCATTAAAAGCCATTTGTTTTCTGGTTCTGCGTTTTGAAGACATCTATGGCGTGTTAAAAGCCAGTTTGTTATCAGTTGTCATTGTGCAAAAAACATAGTCTTTTGTGGGTTCGAAAATATCTAACTTTGTACCAGGAAAAGATGTTTTGCTTCTGTTGTTTTTCAACATGACAGTGCTCTGCTACACGTTGCAAAATCTATAAAAAAAACTATGTATTTACCGGACTTAGCACTTTCAGACTACTGTTTATTTCGATGAATGCAAAACAACACAATATTCTTTGACAGAAAGTCATAACTAACGATGATCAATACTTTAATTATTGAGGTAACTCATTTTGTTCTGGAAAAAATGCCAAAATTTTGCAAAAAATGGACATTACTAAGAATTTCTAAGATATATCGACACTAAGGTGATAAAAATCTCTTTAAGTTTTGATTGGTAATAATATTCTAAAAAGAGTAACTTTTTAGGTCAAATAAAGTAGACATATGAGCGAAAATTCAATGATTATATCACCTTTAGTGCCATAATTTCCTTGTTTTCCTAAAGAAGTAATCATAAAAGTATCTAAAATGCAGGATTTTTCTAATATATAAAATAAAATTAATAATCACAGTGATATTTTTACATTTCCCTAAAAAAATGGATTTCGGGAGACAAATTAATACAAACAGCCTTTTTTTTAGCTTTTTGCCTATCAATAAAAAACAGTTTTCTTACATTTTAGGTATTATTATGTTGTAATTTAAACTTAAATTAAAAAATAAAATTATCAAAAAAATTGCAAAGCGCAGAGAGAAAACTTCCTAGTACCCCTATCAGCGGCAGCTTTTCCTTCGGTTTGCAGGTTTGCTCAACACCCAAAAAACTTCTTCCGTGGTGTCTACTGTGCCGGTATTTCTATGTATGATGTCTACTGTACCGGTATTTTAATTTTTGTGAAAGTGACTATGTTTTTACTTTGATCAAGATATTTTGTTACGTTTTAAAGAGGTTAAAAATGTTTGGCGAGAAAAAAAAACATCCAAAATTAAGTGCTCTGTCTCAAACTGTACAGACAAATAGAGTGGCAGATTTCGATTTCCAAATTCAAAGGATTCCGGGTTAGGAAGGAATTTATAAAAACCATCGTATGTGTGTTAGACATTTTTAGGAATTTCTTGTAAGAGATTCTAGAAAAGCAGTTAAATATATACCTCATAATAATTGTTTTTGTGTTATTATTTTCCGGACAACTCACACCTAGATCTAAACTCTTAAATTTTCGAATGGCGCTAGTTTCGTTTCTTAATTGTTATTAACAATATAGGAATGAATTTTAAAAAAATTGTTAACTTTGGCGCATATTGACCTAAGCGGTTTTTTTTCTAAATTCATCTAAAATGCCAGCTTTCCAAATATGAAAACAGAATTTTTTTATCGGCAAAAACGAAAAAGTTATTTAATTTGTTTACAAGGTAAAAATTATAGTGATTTTCTAATGAAGTTTAAACAAATTTAAAATTAATTTTCCTCAATTCCATGTAATACTTCTCATAAAAGAAGAGTTCCTCTTTCATGAGATGTGCTCAGAATCGGTGTACCTTCATCGATGGAGCTAGAATGTTATTGCAAAATTCGCTCGCCTGTGATAAATAAATTAAATTTTGCACAAACTATTTGATGAATCGATCTTAAATTTTTACCACATATTAAGCACTAAAAGACCCAACTTTTTACGTAACAACAAAGTCGTAAGTTGCATATAGCAATAGTTATTGTTAATTGAATATTATAACAATTTTGACTTTGTTGTGCATTTTTCTCAGCAACAAATAAAAATATCGAGATCGGTAAAAAAACAATTTGTAGGTTTTTCAATTCTCTACAAGATGGCTATTCCATTTCGTCCAAAAATTTCTTTAGTTTTCGCTAGTAAGCAAGAAAGTGCAAAAAAATGTATTTTTCGAC
This sequence comes from Diaprepes abbreviatus, assembly GCA_034092305.1. Taxonomy (NCBI): domain Eukaryota; kingdom Metazoa; phylum Arthropoda; class Insecta; order Coleoptera; family Curculionidae; genus Diaprepes; species Diaprepes abbreviatus. Next base: position 1,108,152 of record JASJET010000088.1, read on the forward strand.
ATTTAATTATTTACAAAAAATTTATGACACAAAATCACGTGCAGAAAACATATAAGTTTTATTTCTATAGGTCTATATTACCCGAAAATCCGGGTCTCTGCCTGGATAAATGAGTGTCCCAAACTAGGTCTTTTTTTCGCTTATTTGACTGGGTAAAAATTTGCAAAGCGTGAAAAGCTTGGAGATTATGTTTTTTTGAAAAAATTTCGATACTCACCCCCTATATTTCGAGGTTGTAGAACACGATTCTGGCCTTGACTTTTCACTATTTTTCCAAACTTTCCCGGAAAACTCAAAAAATAAAAAGCGTCACTCCACAAAGCACTTTCTTTTCAGTTAAAAACCGAATTTACGTATTTATTTTCAATGGAACTAGTTAAAAAATATTGTACGAAATATATTTCAATTATTTTTGCACAAATTTTAGCAAACCGATTTAGAAAAACTTATATTTTCAGCGAAAAATAAAAAACACGTTTCGGAAACGTCATCAACGGTCAGACTATCTAAACTGGCCGCCGAATCACGTAAAACGGTGCAACGTTGCCAAATGTAAATTTTTTCATTATATAAACTATAAGATTTATCCTTAGTTAACAACATAGTTTAATTTTTTTCAGTATTCAGAACAGTTTCTAAGTAAAAATAATCTTAACCCTTCAAAAATTTTGGTTGGTTTTGGTTAAGATAGGTTAGTTCAGGTTTAGCTTGATTTTGGTTAATTTGGAAAGCAGAAACTAACCTGAACTAATCTACATCAACCTAGATTTAAAGTTTCCTGGTATAAACTTTAAAATTTACCCATTACAGTTAACAACATAATTTAATGTTTGTAACGTATAAAAAGGGGTAAAATGAATCTTAACCTTCCAAAATTTTTGGTTAGTTCTGGTAACTACAAGTTAATATTAGTTTTGGTTACTTTAAAAAACTGAAATTAACCTGAACTAACTTAAATTGAACTAAGCTGAACTAACCTAACCTAAATTGACCTAGATTTATTAATTAAAAAATGTCATTGTCCAGCAGAGACCACGTGGAGGCGGGACAAACTGTGCCACTCGACACTTTCTGCTAACGGACATAAGCAATATGATCAGTTCATATTATCCGCTTAAAACTACTGGTATGTGGAGGGAAACAAACAAAAGCAACTATAATCCTTAAAACCTTTAATATTTAGACGCAAAATCGCACATCAAGGTACTGGTATTTGGAGGGAGACAAACAAAAGCAACTATAATCCTTAAAACCTTTAATATTTAGAGTCAAAATCGCACATCGAAGGCATAGACATAAGAGTAATTAATAGTACTTTAAAGGAAAGGAAAAAATTCTTTTTAGAACGTTTTCTTTCCAATTCAAACAGAAAGAGAAGAATATAAATCGTTTTTGCAATCTGGCAACATCGTCGACTTCAACAGTACGCCATCTTTAGCGAACTATGCAAACTATTGATGATTGATTTGATTGATGGCGGCCGTTTTCTTTTGATTTTGTTGTGAATTTTGTCGTGATAATTTTTTGGATTTTTTTGATAAAAAAGTGCATATTTTTGAATTTTTGTATAATGCAGAAGCTTCTATCACTGTGAAATTCGTTGTTATAACAAAAGTTTAACGATTTAGTGAAAAAAATTGAATCTAAAGTGAAAAGTTATTTTCCCTGTTTTCCGCAAAATTGAGGAAAATTATGGAGAACCGAGGTCAGAATTGTGTTCAACGACCTCGAAATAGGGGGTATGTATCAAATTTTTTTCAAAAAAAAAAAACGCCATTTCACTCTTTACGAATTTTTTCCTTTGACTGGACTAATAATGCAATTCCTGCTATTGAATTGCAACCCCTACTTTCTTAATGCACCAGCCGCCACTGGCCCCTGGTAACTGGTAACTGGAAATCGTTATTTTAGAGTTATGTAAATTATTCCTAACTTTCTATGGCATATTTCAAATTTTTAAAATAAAAAGTAATAAGTATATTCCTAACCTGATTGCAAGAGTTTTTCATTTCAAAATAACTAACCAATTTATGAACGTACTATATTATTAGAATTTCCAATTAATAAAAATTTTTTTCGAATTAATTGTTCGATATTACAAACACTTACATATTCATAGAATAATGTCATTCCATCGCTATACATCAATTGATGTATTATCGCATTAATTATTAAAATTATTTGTCCAGCGACCATGTAACAGTAATAGATATGTACAATGGTAATATCCTCCTTTGACAAGACACGCCCTTTCTAATTTTCATTACCCGATATATGTTAAAGATAATATTGACTTATAATAGGAGTAATAAACTTTTCTAAACATGGCGCGGTGCCATAGACAGAACTATTGATTCAATTAATTAATGAATGGCCTTTACATGCTATAGTACATAGAGAATATAATAATTATATAAATACACGACATCGCGATGTCGATAATTAACGTCAATACGACGTGATAAATGCGTTGTTTTGGTCCGTACAACGATCCATGCAGGTCGAAAACGAATCATGTTCTGTAAGCCGTTATCTTTCTGATCAGATTTTTGACGTGTACTATTACGTCGGCACTGATCTGTTTTTGATTGACTGTTTAGATGGTAATGCCTATAACAATAATTGAGATATACAGGGTGATAAATTAATGAAACAGTACTAAACAAACTAAAAAAGATTCTCAAAATGTCCCCCATTTTCTTCCATACATTTCCTAACACTCTTCAAAAAATGTCGCCTAACTCGATGAAAAATTTCTGGTGTTTCTTTAATAATTTGGCACTTTTCGATTATCCTGAAGCGAAGATCCTCGACGTTGATTACTGGAATATCGTACACCAATTGTTTCAAATGACCCCAAAAGAAAAAATCCATAGGATTAAGGTCTGGTGACCTCGCTGCCCATGCCAATGGTCCACTTCGTCCTATCCATCGCTCAGGATACGTTGCATTCAAATACTGTCGGACACGTATACTAAAGTGGGGCGGAGCTCCGTCTTGGAGGATCCACATGTTGGCCCTTACTTCCAATGGCACATCTTCCAGATACAATGGGAGACGATTTTGGAAAAAATCTAAGTATACGTCACCAGTTAATGGGCCATCAAAGAAATGAGGACCAATAAGGTAATCTCCTATTATCCCTGCCCACACATTTAGTGAAAATCTACGCTGATGTTTCGTTTCTACCACATTGTTTGGGTTCTCGTAAGCATATGTGTGGATGTTGTGTAGATTTGTTATGCCATCACGAGTGAAACCAGCTTCGTCAGTGAATAATATGACGCCAATTAATCGATTATCGTGTTCATACTTAGCTAGGATCTGATTGCACATTTCCAACCGTCTCGGCCGATCATCGTCATAAAGAGCCTGCACCTTTTTTGAATGAAACGGGTAGAGTTGTTCTTCTCTTAGTATCCTCCATGAACTAGCCTGACAGAGCCGCACTTCATTCCCAATTTTTCTAGTACTAATACCTGGATTATCTTCAATAATTTCAAGCACTCTTTCTTCTTGTTGCACGTTTCTAGCAGTTCTAGGTCTTCCCCTATTTCCATTATAACTTTTAAAGGAACCACATTCCGCAAGCCTCCTGTGCACACTGGAAAATGTTTGTGCATGAGGGATATTTCTTTCCGGATAACTCTCCATATAATATCTTCTTGCCAACTCTGCATTACCATTTGCTTTTCCATAACAAAAATGGATATCACAATATTCGATATTTGAATATTGGTGATTAGCCATTATTAGTTATTTTAAGATTATAAATTAAATAGTTTAAAAAGCGAATTTATTTGATGTTAAACTGACAGCTCTAGTATACTTTGATAGCTATTTACCTGGTAGCTGATGGTAATGAAATGAGAAAAGTAAATTTACCACTTAATTTTTAAGGGTGATTTACGTCTAAACCGTTGGGTTTAGCGATGTAAATAAAGAGCACCTTTTTTAAAGGCCTGGCATCAGTCTTTCAGAAATTATGCCAAAAACTACTGTAGCTGTCAACACTAAAAAATTATGACAAAAAAACAATTTTCAATGTAGGTAAAGTGCCCTCTAGCGGCAAACAATCAATGTGAATTGTTACTAAAATGATGAAGCGCAGAAGACTTAGCCTATCTTTCAAATATTAGTTAAATCGGTTTTCCTGTAAGCGAGTAATTCAAAAAACAAAAAATGAAAACTTGAACTTGGACGGCTTGTAACTCGAAAACGAATGACATTTTGAAAAAAAAATTATATGAAGCTCTACCCTTATTTTGTCAAGTAGAATCACCCCCTTAAGTTTCGTGATCGATTTTTGAATCACCCTGTATTCTATCTCAAAAAAATGTAATTAACAAAAAGTTTTTAAAAAACGTTTTTTTCCCCTTTTCTTCCTTATAACATTGAAACTATTCTCTTTAGAGAAAAGTTGAAGAGAGAAAAAAGGTTCGTAATTAAATTTTCTATAAGATAGAGTTGGTTAGAAATCTCAAAATTTATCATTCTTGTTGCAAAATAGTAATAATTAGAAAAAAACGGCAAAAATGTATTTTTTTTAAACGATTGTTTTCGATCACTTTCATTTCTCTGAAGACTTTCATATTTGGGCAAAAAAACATCATGTTATGATAAAATAACGTGCTATATTTCGTTAAAATCGGTTCAATAGTTTTTACATAATAATTTTGCGGTACAATTTTTTTTCAAAAATTGGAAAATTTTTCAAATTTGATTGAGTCACATACTTGAAATTTTTTTCACATATACAAGAAATCTCAAACTTTCAAACACTTTGGTTAAACCAAAAGTGGAGAATATACATGCAGTCAGGGGCGGATCCAGCTTCTCTCCTAGGTGGGGTGGGGGGGGGGGGGGAGTGCCAGCAGCATACACATTCCTAATATAAAAGGCAGAATCGGTTCTATTTTCCTGAACTCAAAGTTTATGGTAAGGGGAGGGGCGATCGCAGCATACACATTCCTATACTCTATTCAAGAACTAGAGAGAGTAATAAAACTGTTACCGAAAGCTCCCACGTACCTACTCCAGTGCTGCAGGTAACTGAGGACTGCCGTAAATCTAATCATATTTATTTATATTTAAATATTATAAGCATTTATAAATTTACTGCTACAATAAGATCTCTGATAGTTCAATTTAATTTCTGTCAGTGAGCAAAGTACACCTTACAGTGTGTCCTTAGTGATTTATCATGTTGGTGCAAAAGATATGGCTTCCACATCTATATTTATTCCAAAATCGTCAAATCAGGGCGTTTTTTCCTCAACGAAAAACTTATTACGATGAATGTTTATGATGCTTTAAGATATCAATATCTAGATAATAATGTTAAAAGCTCTGTTGAGATGTGTTCCAACATGACAGGAGTTGGCGATCGCCCCTACCGCCCCCTCCCCTTGGATCCGCGCCTGCTTGCAGTTAGGTGTATAAAATACAAATATATAAGAGAAACTTAGCTCTCAACCAACTGAAAAAACCTTATACTAAAAGGACAAACGTACTCATTCTAACACAGAAACAAATCACTATCTCAGATACCAGGAAAGAGTAGATTCCTTTCCCATAGTGGTACACCGCCATCTGTAGTCAGAATAGACCAGCGCACCTCAGCATAGTTTTCTCTAGAGTGAATATTTTCAATGTTTTAAGGAAGAAAAGGAGAAAAAACGCGTTTTTGGTCATTTTTTCTTCACTTTTTGTTAAATAAATAAATGTATCTGTATTTTTTTGAGGAGGAGGGCATTATTCTGTAGTGTTTAGAGCAAAAATTAACTTTCCTCATCTCAACAGCCCAATCATGATGGATTTTTACTGGTCAGCCCCAGTTCATATGTTTTATTTCGCGTGTTTTAAAACTACTTACTATACATGCTTAGACAATACAAAGGCAGATATTTATAATATTCCGAGTTAGATCATTTACATCTTTTTCCATGGTAAACTTAATTGTAGGTCGAATGTTATTTAGATGTTTCAAGAAATCATTAAGTTCTTGATCATTGCCCTTCCATACAATGAAAATATCATCGACATATCTCAACCAGACTTTCGGTTTTACTATGGCATGAGTTTCGAACCATTCCATATATATATATATATATATATATATATATATATATATATATATATATAATATATATAGGCGACGACTGGAGAGAGTGAAGAACCCACCGGAAGCCCGTCGCCCTCAGCGTAGAACCTGTCCTTTACTTAAAAGTAAGCACTACGTAGGCAACACTCCAAAAGATCCATCACCCCATCCAGTGGTAACTTGGTTCGATCTGATAAAGTAGTATCATTTGAAAGTCTAGTTTTATTTATGTCTAGTGATTCCCCTAATGGTACATTAGTATACAGACTTTCCACATCAAAGCTGATTAGTCTGTCGTCTGGCTCTAAATTGATGCTACTAATAATGTTCACGAAATGTGTGGAATTTTTTTAACAGATGTGTTCGTCTTACCTTCTAAAGGTTGTATGATTTTTAAAAGAAACTTTGCCAGTGCATTTGTTGGGGATCCTCTGGAGCTGGTTATTGGTCTCAATGGTATGTTCATTTTATGAATTTTTGGAAGTCCGTAAAGATGTGTTGGCTTACTGTAGTGTGGTGTGAGCGCCGATCGTAGGTGGTCAGGTATATGGTCTTGGTATTTCCTTAGTGTTCTATAGGTTTTTGATTTAGGGGGGTCACGAGGTAATTGTCTATATTTTCCTTTTTTCAGGATATCTCCGATTTTTTGTTCGTACGTTACAATGTCCATTATCACTGTTGAATTTCCCTTGTCCGCTGGTAAAATCTTTATGGATTCATCCTTTCGAAGTTTTTTTAAGGCTGATGCTTCTAGTTTGCAGAGATTTTGAAGTGGATTTTTCTTGTCTTCCAAAGTTGATTTTATTTTCCACCTAAACTCGTCGAAATGGTTTTCGTCTACTTGTATAGATTCTACAGAGCTTATGATGTCTAGAACAGGCATGGTTTTTGGTGTTACTGCGAAATTAAGCCCCTTGCTTAGTAGTTGTTCTTCTGCTGTTGAAAGCATTCTTGAAGATAAGTTTATGATGGTTTTTCTTGAAGGTGTTTCAGGTAGAGTTAGTTGTTGATGCGATTTTAGTTTTTCTAGTTTATTTCGGTGTTTCCTCGCCATGTTTTCTTTCAATTTATTGCATATGTTATCTATTTTATGGAAAATTGACTCATAATCATCTGACAAAGTTTCGGCTTAGATTTCTTCGTAGAGTTGTGTAGCTTCATCCAGAAAATAAATAAAAATAAAGACAATGCAAGTCCGACAACCATATTTAAGTCAACTCATTGCCCATCCTGGGAAAATCGACAATATTTAAAAAAATACTGTTTTCATTGTTATCTTGAGAAAAAGGTTTTTTACTGACCGGCTGACCCCAATAAGTAAACTCCCTAGTTGCGCCAATGATTATTTGTCATATATATCTTATTGTTTTATTTCACGTGTTTCAAATATACATGCATAAACATAACAAAGGCAAATATTTATAATATTTTAAACCTTATAATACCAAAACTGATATCCACAATTAAATTTTAACGTCGGCGAAAATAAATCTTACATTTTCCATAGAGCCATTAAAATCAAGCACCAAAAATAAAATTTATTTTTATTATTTGTCATTATTATCGTTCTTTTTAAACCGGGGAGTGAGAGAGAGAGAGAGAGCTAAAACCATTTTGGAAATTTACAACCGTTAGTGCTCAAACTTAAGAATTAATTCGACCATTAAAAATACAATTCACCCTATAATTTCTACAGCAATTCAGTGGAGAAATGTATCGGTATTTTGACCCTTAGCGGCGCCAGTCAGTTTTCATAAACAAGTTTATTTTGCGCATAAATATATACGCCTAGCGTAATTACAGTGAAATATTATTTTCGGGGAATAAATGTAAGCGAAGAAACCATTAAATCAAGCGGGTTATAATTCGCGAACGCCACAATTTAAAATTATATACAATATACCAAGGGAAATCTGAAATCACGATATTAAGGTTGGTTTACAATAGGAGCATTAAAAAGCATAGTCGAGTTCACAGGCTGCAATTATTATTTTGAATTTTAGCACTCAAATTTTGGCTCCTCACTTTGGAGGATTTTGGGATGGAGTACCAAAGTGCAAAAAAGATTGGATTTTTGAAGCTCCTGTCAATTTTAATAACCCGAAAGACACTTACGAGAATAAATTCAAGGCATAAGATCTTATAGTGTATTCGGAATTATTAGAAATTAGACTGAAAAAGAGCCGTATATATTGTATATTGTATATTTTGGCATCACTAAAAACATACTTCGATGAAAATTTATACGGTCTATGGCTTACAAAATGGCGACCAAAAGATGGTCACTTTTTCCAGTTTATCTTGAAAAATAAGGGTTGTATGACAAAATATTTCAAAGAAAAGTTATATATAATTGAGAAACCTATCGATTGATATAATTAAAGTTATAGGTGGCGCCACTAGTTATCAAAATATAATTTTTTTTCTCGGAAAATTCTATTTTTTTTTTATAATTGAATGATGTTTATTAATTAATTATCGCTTCAGAATTCTAGGAAATGATAGACATTTTTGACCCCAAAAAGTGTGTTTAATCCGAAATTTGTGAGTTGAATAAGAAAATCGAGCTTGAAAATTCGATGTCGATTATTATCTTTCTTAATAAAAATACAGCAACCAAGTTGACAGCAATTTGTTTGAAATGACGTATATTTTCAAGATATATTTTCAAAAAAAAATTTTTTTGATTTTCCGTCGAGAAAATTGCAAAAAACAGTTTTTTGCACTCGAAAAATTGCAATAACTTTTTTGTCAGTGTACTTACGATTATTCTAATACGTCTATTAGATTTAGATATATCATTTCTGATCTCTGAAAAAAAAATTGTTTTACGATAAAATTTAGGGTGACGGCACCAATTATGGACATGTTAAGGATACCTTTTTCCGTTTTATAAAATAAAATTCGTGTTTTTATGTGTACAGATACCGTATAGTGGTAAATGAATTTAGAGTGAATATGAGAAGACGAATCTTTAAGTTGAACTTTAAATAGTTGGATATAAATATGGTATTTTACTTAAAAATGTAGAAAGTTCAAAATCACCATTAATGGACACCTAAACCCCAGTAATGATCAACCAGTTATCGACAAGTTCAATGAAAGAAACTCAGTCATTGGCAGTAACCTGGCTTTTTCTAAAAAGCATTCAATAACAAATTTAGGTAGGTACGTAAATGACAGGTATATTTAAAAAGAATAGGCACTTATTAATCATAAATTAGCTTTTATTTGAGTTTTATTTGAACTCACATTATTTGCGATAATCATCCCCAATTAAAATATTTCTGAAAAAAAAAAAACACTTATTCTCATATAAACTATGGCATCGAAGTAATAGTCTCATAAATTTATCATTTACAGACTAAAAACAAAATGAGCAAAGTAACAAAAACTAAGTAAATTCTTATAAAATTAAATTGTTTTTTCTTACAAACGAAATATTATGTATTAATGAGATCTTCAGAGATCTGTGAATTAAAAATACTAAAAATCACAAAAGAAAGGGTGCCTACATAATTAAATACTGTATAAATCAGGTAAGTATTTCTCCATTTCCTTAACTTTATAGAAACCTCTTTTATTCAGAAGCAAAGGTTCACTTATAACTTCTATTAGATCGTGTTTTTATACCATATTTTATCAGGTTTGTCAGGCCATCTAAAAGAATTGCCTGTTGATAGTACCATAGTGCTAATTTCATACTGGTCTTTATCAACGGCTTCTGTTCTGCCCGGGAAAAACTCGTCTTCATATTTTACTATGACAAACTGTCCGGGTCGAACAATGGCTTTTATATTTTGAAGTTGACGTTTTGATTTTTAGCATGTTTAGCGATTCATCTTCAGAATTTTCTTCACTCTTGTTTTCGCGACGTTTTTTGATCTCCCTTTTTTCAATGCGCGAGTCCAGCTCTTTTCTGCTGTTTACACTTATCTACTTTTGCCTTTTCTCCGTTATCTTCGGTAATACCATCCTCTTTTTCATTATAACTATTGTTTTCACTCTCAGCATATGTTATTTCTAAATCTGTATCTTCGGAAGTTGTGTTATCCTGGTCTATTGCTTTTTTTAGATTTAGAACATCGTTTGTCCATCATTGGTAATTTGGCCTGTACTCGATCCAGTAATAAACATTGCAAAAAACAGAGATTTTAGGTTATGTTTCTATTTAATATTATGACAAAATATATTCTTAGTTCCTAATATTCAATATAAAATAATATCAAACTTAATTATCAAATAACATAATGAAGTAATTCACGAAAATATATACTTACTCTCTTAACGATTTTCATAATAAAACCGGATTTTTCGGACGTAGCTCATACTTCACTTATATTTAGGCTGCCATCTTGAAGAAAGTGGCCGATCTTGACATTTTAATTTGTTAGTGAGACAACTGACCCCCTACTACTTATAATCCAGTGTTACCATCCCCAAAATTCTTTTGCGTTTGGTTATTATTTCGGTTTATTTAGAAAAAATGTCCATCATTGGTTCTTGTTCATAATTGGTGCTATCATCCTACCTTTTTTTAAAAAAAATTCGCAACGTCGCGGTTTATAAATATTTACAAAGACATTATTGAATACTTGTAGTTTATCGAGAAATTTTTAGGTTTCACGAAAAACATCCCTGTAAGATCTATGGACCTCTGAAAACTAACCACAGAATCTATCAGACGGTAGTCAAATCGCACGGATACAGCTAGTCAGCTGGTTGCTATGCTGCTCAGCTACGGACTACACGCACATATCGCTTTGTGCGACTGGTAACATTATGGTAAAAGTGTAATATTTAGATTATATTGTTAATAAAAAGTTATTTCTGATTTTATTAGCAATCCATAATTTGATTAAAAAAATACAGTTTGAACCATAAGTGTACATATATAATATAATAATACAATATAAAAAACATACATTTGTATATATATATATATATATATATATATATATATATATATATATATATATCAAGAAATCAATAAATACATTAATATATTATACATATCTGTATACAATTCTACAATAATTTTGTAATAAATTTAATTGAATGAACAATTTAAAAAAAAAGCTTATTAACAAGTTCTATGTAATAATTTTATAAGATCATATTTTACAATTTTTCTTACCTTTGTATAGAAATATACACTGTTTCGTAATGATTTATATGTCACATTCAACGGTCCACCACATGTTGAAATACTTTTTTCAAGTTAAAATATGCGTGAACTTTCACTAAAACTCTTTTAAATGCAAAAAATGTTTGCATTAGTGCTTTTACAAATGTACAAACACTACAATAGCTTTTCTTTCTAGTATGTCAAAACGTTGTATCAAATTAACTCCAAAGCATACTACTCCGAAATGACGGTGTTATCAGAATGCCGGCTCCGAACCGGATACTGCCAAGAGCGGAAGACATCTGCTCCTTGCAACATAGTAAACTGCTGACTAGCTGTACCCGCGCTATTTGAATACCGTCGGATAGATTCTGTGGGTAGTTTTCAGAGGTTAATTCCGTTTCAATAGCAGCATTAAAAGTTTTAATAGAGTTTGAATCCTGCAATTATTATTTTGAATTTTAGCACTCAAATTTTGGCTCCTCACTTTGGAGGATTTTGGAATGGAGTACAAAGCTGCAAAAAAGATTGAAATTCTGAAGCTCCCGTCGATTTTTACAACGTGAAGGACTCTTACAAGAGTAGATTCAATGCATTCAAGATGATCTTTAATGGAGCTTTTGAATTAAATAATTATTCTCATAGTATATTTTAAATTTAAAACTTAATAGGTAGTCACAAAAGTTATTAACAATTTAATTGTTGAAATGTCTATGACCTTCTTTATTACAAACGTCTTTATTTTTTATTTTTAATGACTATTAATTAGAAAAAAAAAGTTATGTAAAAATTAGTGTAAAAACATTGCAAAATAGAATTCTGCCGTAACTAAATCGATCATAACTTGACTTCTAGAAGCCCAATGGAGGCCTACAAATGCTTGAATTGAAGGAAATTGTTGTAACTTTTAAATGATCTTTGCTAGATATTTTTCTGACTATTAATAACAAAATTACGATAATTTAAAGTGGGAGTTTTCACCTAAAATTCAAAAAGATTTTTGTTTATACGCTTTTTTTAGTGATTCTATATTTTAAAAGAAAAATTTCGTAAAGCTATCATTAAAAAAAACTTATAAACAAATATCTATACGAATTTTAGGTCAAAAATTACAAATTTAAACTATTGTAACTTTGTTCTTCTTCTTCTTTAGGTGCCGTCCTCGTTCCGAAGTTTGTCTATCATCAAAGCTATGCGTATCTTTGATACTGCAGATCTAAACAGTTGGCAATTGTTGCAATTGTACCATTCTCTTAAGTTCTTTAATCATGAATGCCTTCTTCTTCCTATGAATCTTTTGCCTATTATTTTTCCCTGGACAATTAATTGCAGCAACTGGTATTCATCTCCCCTCATAACATGTCCCAAGTATTGCAGTTTGCGTTCTTTAATAGTAAGTACTAATTCTTTCTCTTTCTGCATTCTTCGCAAAACCTCCACATTTGTTACTCTCTCTCTCTGTCCACGATATTCTTAATATTCTACGGTACATCCACATCTCAAATGCTTCCATCTTCTTGGTATCAATCTTTTTCAATGTCCACGCTTCCATTCCGTAGTAAAGAACTGACAGCACGTAACATCTCACAAGGCGAATTTTAAGTTTAAGGCTTAAATCTCGTCCGCAGAACACCTTCTTCATTTTAATAAACGTAGCTCTAGCTTTTTCCACTCTGATTCTGATTTCTTCAGAGCTGTCGTTATTTTCGTTGATAACAGTTCCCAGGTAATTATATTTTCTCACACGTTCAATTCTTTGATAATGCACGGTTATGTCAGGGAAGTTTTGTGCTGATTTAGACACCACCATTATTTTTGTTTTACTGATGTTAAGTGAATCCGTATTCTTCACTGCATTCTACTATTCTGTTAATTAATATCTGAAGATCCTCCGAAGTTTCTGCAATTACAACCGTGTCATCGGCATATCTCAAGTTGTTTATTGGGATGCCATTTATTTTAATACCTATATTTTGCTCTGAAAGTGCTCTGTTTACGATGTCTTCTGAGTATAGGTTGAATAAGATTGGTGAAAGTATACATCCCTGTCTTACGCCTTTCTTAACCTCGAGTTCCTCCGTTGTCTCTTGCTCTATTCGAATATTCGCTTTCTGGTTTCAGTAAATCTTGGAAATAATCCTGATGTCTCTTTTATCCAAGTTTTTTTCTACCAGCAGTCTCATTAGATGATCGTGACGTACTTTATCGAACACCTTATTGTAGTCAATGAAGCACATATACATATCTTTGTTCATATCTAGACATCTTTGGCACATGACGTTAAGTGCAAATAGTGCTTCTCTTGTTCCAAGCCCGTTCCGAAATCCGAATTGAGTATCACCAATATCCACATCTAATTTTCTGTGAATTCTTGTGTGAATTACTTTGAGGAATACTTTTAATGTGTGTCCCATTAGGCTTATTGTGCGATGGTCAGTGCACTGTTTTGCGTTTGCGTTTTTTGGTATGGTGACAAAAGTTGACAGGAGCCATTCTTTTGATATTTCTCCTGTTTTGTAAATGCAGTTAAAAAGGTCGACAAGAATATTCACTGATTCACCTTCCACAAGCTTGAGAGGTTCCGATGTAATCCTATCTGGACTCGGTGATTTACCATTTTTCATTGTTTTTATAGCGTATAGTATTTCTTCTTTAGTTATGTCTGGTCCTTCGTCGCCTTGTATGTTATCTATATTAGGTTCTTTTCTTTCATCGTCGAACAATTCTTCTACATAATTCTTTTAAGTCATAAGCTTTTCTTGTAGATCGGTTATTATTTCTCCATTTGCGTTGCATAATAGATTGGGATGTTTCCGTTTTTGTATACCTGCCAATTCCTTTATCTTTTTATGTAAATTAAAAGTGTCATGTTTTAGTTGCAGTTCTTCAGTTTCCTCGCATTTTCTTCCATAAAAAGTCTCTTTTGCTGTCCTTATTTCGTTTCTGATTTATTTGTGTACGTCTGCATTTTTCCTTGCACTGTCTTCGCTCTTCCATGAGCCCTAAGATTTTTTTTGTTATCCACTCTTGTCCTTTTTTCTGTTTCTCTCTGGTAAGAATACTCTGGGCAGGTTTTATTATGGCCTTTATTAAATCTTGCCACTTGTTTTCTACATGCGTATTCTGTGTCTTTGTAGAATTAATATACAAAAAAGTATATAACAAAGTTCAGTCAAAAACCACAATAATTTCCTTCAAATTAAGCGTTTATAAGTCTCTGTTGGACCTCTAGAAGCCGAGTTTTACCCTAATTTGTGCATAAGTTTTTTGTAATTAACATTTTTTAAATTAGAAATTCAGGGTGTGTCTAATAAAGAGTACAATCGATATAGTTGAACAGAGCACCTATAAATAGCCAAGATAATTGTTAATAATAAGAAAACTGACAGGTTTTTGGACTCGTACCCCGATTCTTCGTGCCAAAAAGATAAAAATACATGAAAATATTAAGGGGGTCTAAAAGGGACTACGAAAGACCCCCCCCCCCCTTAGCCTCCTAACTAATTGCTGGTTTCCAATTATTTCAAGTTTTAATAGTCAAGTTTTATCCCCTCACTCTGAGAAACGAAAAATCACAATATGGAATAACGTAGAAATCAAGTTTTCGGATATTTACGAATTCCTATTATAATTTCAAATAAATTCAGTTATTCTGCGTTTGAGGTACACTTTATCCTCCCCGCCCACACAGCCCTATTTATTGACAAATGCCGTTACAGTATATCCGAGTTTCCCTTGTTTCGTCTCTCCCCTCTTGTTTTTAGCATTGTTCAACTTCGATGGTAATTTGAATAATCGGTATCTATCTTCATTTACATCGACTCTGAGCTGTGCAAACTGTGCCTGGTGTACATATCGGACATTTCGGCGGGCGCGTATACATCCGTCACTGTCCTATGCAACGGGATAATACACGGTCTTCCGAAATAATACGATTAATTCGTACTGGCCTGTTCGCATCTCATCCGTGGCAGGACGACAAGGATACAGCCAACGTCGATAGCAGGACAATGTCGACATTTCCGGTGTCAGGATCTATGGACTTCCGGTTCCCGGCGGGGAGCGACGCATCCGTGTAGGGTGGTTAACCCCGGGAACCCTTATTTCCACAAGTTTAATCGGTTTAGTCGGAATGTGATGAAATTTGACATACTGCGGATGCGATTCTTTTGTGAAAGTATTCCTGAATTAATGGTGGAGCCAAAGTTGTAAAATACTTACATTAAAGATGATTTTTGGTTTGAATATGGTGCTCTTGCATGTCACATCAGATTAAGTAAATATGGTAAAAACAGAGAAAAGTAATCCATACTTATTTGCCAGTTTCTCATGCAGAAAATGCCACTCCTGATTTTGTATTTATACAGGTAGTCATTGAAATGAAATGGAATAATTTATTAGCCATAAGACTGATACTTCAGCATCGGTTTCGTCACCAGTATACAATTAAATAAAAAAATATATACATAACATACCTTAAAGCTAGAAAAAAACAAGAAACAGTTATATTAGTTAGTATCATAAGATACTTGTTATAATATAGAAAATATAAAATAACTTAATCTAATATTTAATAATAAAAACCACAGATTATAATCCTAAAACAACCAGCAGGAAAGAAAAAAAATAAAACGATAAGAACACAATCCGTCGCACTGGTCAGCGAGGGACGCAACGAAATAATCACTCAGTACACAGTAAAAGAGTCAGGACATCCTACAGGCTTAAGTATTCGTTAAAAGAATGAAATGATCCCTGAACAAGAAATTTTTTTATTTCTGTTTTGAATTTATTAATGTTTGGTATGTTTTTTTAATTTTGTAGGCAATTTGCTAAACAGAATAATGAAATTATAAATTGGGATCTCTCAAAGAATGCCGTTCTATGTTTAGGTATACTAAGAATGTCACTATTTCGTGTATCATATCTGTGACCCTGGCCAAGAGTTTTAAACTCTGAGTAATGTTGTTTTACATATAAAACACATTTTAGAATATAAATAGAGTAAAAAGTCAAAATGCTGTTTTCCTTAAACATGGGTCTACACGAATCCGTCGGCTTAAGACCAAATATCAACCTCAGTATTCTTTTCTGAGCCAGAAACACTCTATTCACCTCACACCCTCTTCCCCAAGACATGACATTGCTTGACAGATGACTGTATGCCAGAGAATAATACACAGTCAGCAATCCAGCCCGGTCTAGAGATGACCTCACCTGGAAAATAGCAAAGAAGGCAGAATTTAATTTTTTACAAACATGTTCAGTATGGGAAAAGAAATGCAACGATTCATCAAGCCACGTGCCTAAAAATTTAGCATAAGCTGAGGTTTCAATATTATGTTACTTTATCCTCTACAAGCAATGGTTTTTTAATATTGAAATTTATATATACAGTCTTTGTCGGGTTAAGTATTAAGCTGACATCAAATCTCCAACTCCTCACAGACCCCTTCCGCTGTACGCAACAGCTCTTTTGGGGCATTCGCAGATATAACTATAGTGGTATCAACATCAAACATAACCAACTTTCCCCTACTGATGAATCTAGGTAGGTCGTTAACATAAATCATAAACAAGAGCGGCCCCAAAACCGACCCCTGCGGCACAGCCAAGGCGACTTTTTTGCAATCCGATTTACTTTTTTGGTATCGAACAAACATACTCCTATCAGACATATTCGAGTCGATGAGTTTTAGGATACCCGAAGCAAAGAGCTTTCTCAATAAGAACTCTCTACTCACGGTATCAAACGCCCTTGTTAAGTCAAACATTAGACACATCACATACTTGCCCCTGCCGAGCTCTGTATATACAAAATTAAGTAATTCACAGCATGCTGTCTCGATGGATTTGTTCTGTCTGAAACCATGTTGGCAAGGAGTAATAATTGAAGTCTGGTTAAAAAAAATTTGTCAAATTTTCGTATATTATTTTTTCAAAAACTTTAGGAAATACACTCAGTACAGATATTTGCCTGTAATTGGCCGGGTTGTGAGGATCATTCTTTTTATATATTGGCGTAACTGCCGCCTGCTTTAGTATTTGAGGAAAAATGCCCTCTAAAAGTGATCTATTTATTAAATATGTCAAGGGAAGTGCAACAGATTCTGAAATTAATTTTAAAATTTGAGGACTTATACTATCGGAACCTGAGGAGCATTTGTTCTTTAACGAATTAATAGTCGATACTATCCTTTCTTGAACCACCGCAAAAACTACTATTGTTTAAGAATTGATTCTATAGTTGTTGCTAGTAAGGAGATGTTTCGACCATAGGCCTCAAACAACTTCAACTTAGTAACAGAGCTGAAATATTCAGCGAAATGGTTAGAAACGTCTTGAGGGTCATCGCTTATACCATCGGTGAAGCGCAAAGCGATGTTATGATTTGTTACCCTTTTCTGTCTATTAAAATTTTGGTTGTAGCTAAGTATATGCGTCCAGATGTTACATTCTAAATAGTTTCTGATTTTTAATGACTTTTTCCACAGTTGTCTGATTGGATCCGTAAAGAATACCACTGTTTAACTACAATTTTTCTAAATAAATTTATCCTACAAGAAAAATGAGTTCAGTTATCTCATAATATACTGATTCCAGAGATTAAGGAAACAAAATAGTTGTCCCCTTAAAACTGAAAATAACTAATATCAGTAGGCAACTGTGTAACAATTTCTAGATAATAAAATGATCTGTTACCTTAAGATTAGCAAGTTGTTCGGGAATACTTAAGACTTCTGATCAAAAAAAAAAAAACAGTCTCTTCAGAGTTTTGAGGACCCGCATGTCATATTTATACGTCTCAACAAACCCTCAAATGTACAATGGGTCAAATAAGTTTAAAGAATGAGCTAAGAACAAAAAAAAGTCTACACCACGTATGTACTTACTTGTGAAAATGCTTCAGGGAAGAATTGGTTGGTCAATAAATAATCTTCAACAATAATCACAGCAAAGACAAAAAGTAGGGTAATAAAAAAACAAAAACACCAAAATGAATAACTTTAAAATGCAACTGGTCAAAAAATCCCATCCAGTAGAATTAAATTTGTCCTCCACAAGTTGCTTCTCCCTTCAAGGCTTCGTTAAGACCAAATTGCCGAGAAAAAATGGCTTTTTCTTCCAAGAGCTAGTAAAAAAATCGTTCAGAAACCAAGAAAAAAACGGCGGTAATGAAATTGACCAAATTGACCACAATTGTACTTACTTCAATACATGAATATAATTAAACCTTCCTATCTATCTTTTTTTGGTTAATAAAGTTACTATTAACCAGAAGAAAAGTTGATCATTATAACTAAACTAATGTAAATACCAAATGAATAGGACACAATCAACATGATTTTACTGTAAAATAAAATCAGAAAAATCACTCTAACCAATTTAAATTTATTTTTGGTACAATTAAATAACATTTGGTACCACTACATGAGCCAATAAAGACACAACTCGGTCTATTAAACGGAAGTATATTACCTGACTCACAAATCGTTCAACAGATGGTACCAGTGACTTAATCGATAAATACCCTTGGGTACGAAAATGAATGGTACACCTAATAAATAAAGCTAAGTAGAGTGAAATTAAACCGTGACAATTTTTTGGGGTCGATATCTGTAAATGTTCTTCCTCCCTTAATTCTAGGAAGCGTAGGTCTTAACATAGATACATGGAAAGCGTTATGTTTAGTTATCTTAGTGTGAGGCACTCGTTATAGATTTTCCAGTTCGTTGTTCGTCCAGTTCAAAATGCCAAAGAAATATGTCAATGCAGATAGCGTAAGAATTGGCTTGTGTTACACGATTGTAGGGTTCTGAGTCTAGAAGATCATGGAACCACTTGTAATATTATTCCTGAATTTTTGTCTTGCTGAAACCCTAGACATTTATAGGTTTCTTCCTTCTTCTATAACTCGAACAATCTTACTACTTGACAGTATTTTTCCTTTCTTGATATTTAAAATTTTGCATTTGTCTATTCCTAAGTTCATACGAAAATGTTTGGAAAAGTAAAGGGAAAGATGGAAAATGACACGGGATATATCTCTATTAGCATTGATCTTAGAGTCATTTTTAGTACTATTCAGCGTACTACAAAAGAGATTCACTGCCAAGCAAAACCTGAGCGGTCTCAGAGAATCACCTTGAAAAATTCCTCTTCTGATAAACATGTCTTCAATTAGATACTGATTGCTATAATACGCAGTACTTCGAGAAGCCAAGAGTGCAGTACACTGTCAAATGCTTTACGGTAATCTATGAATGCAGCATGGATATTACATTGTTCCTTGCATTCCTTTTGCTCTTCTGCCAATATGTTGTTACTATCTGCATGTTTTTAATTCTATTGGTAATACAGGCATGTTTATATGATTTGAAGACTTCGTACTCCCTCCAAGTATACAAAGATACCAAAAGTATGAAGCTCTGTGAGAACCCTTTCCATGTTATGGGGTCCTAAATGACGTGGTCTGTTGTATTTCCTACGAACTTTCGGACGGTTCATGCGGTTGCAAGGCCCAGTCCCTTGATGTTCTGCAGGAGGTTCTTTGGTATCACTCCAGTTGTTGATAAAATTATGGAAATCGTTTGGACGCTGTTCATTGGCAATTATCTTCGGATTTGCACCTTCAGATCTCTGTATTTGGCGATCTTCTCGTTGTATTTCGGCCTTAGGTTGTTGTTAGGTACAGCAATGTCGATTAGTGTAGTTTACCTAGAAATTTTATCTGTTAGTTTATCTAGTCTTTTATGAGCAACTGTCTGAACCGTCAGGACCGTTCGATCTAAATATAACTTGAACGGGTTGTTCTCAAGAATAGGCTCCGGATTGTATTTGTAATAAGGCACTTTTCCCACCTGCAATAGGTTTAACTTATCTGCTAACTCTTGGTAGAGTATCTTAGCGGCTCAGTCGGGTTTTTCCGTATACTCGGTTGCGGCAAACGCTTGGTATCCTCCAGTTATGTGCTGGATTGACTCTGATGTTCTACAGCCATATCTGCATTGGTCATTTTCTATCGAGGGGTTTCTGATGATGAACTTCCGATAGTTCTTCGTCGGAATAACCTGGTCAAGAAGACCTGTCCTGAAATCAACCAGTAGTTCGACGCTGAGTTGTCGACATTCTCCTGATTGACCTCATTTGGATGCCGTCCATGAAGTGGATTTTGTAGCCACGTTTGTAACTTCTCTTGGTCTGTTTGGTGGTGAGAAGCAATACCCTGTTCCCTCAGCTGTAGCGGCGTTGAATCGTCTGCCTCGCATATTTCTCGATGTAGTGTGGAAGAGTCCGCTAACCTGTGGAAATATGAACGTAAGTTTATTATTTGTTGATCGAGCTGCTAACTAATATCCACCAATTCTCTTCCTCCTTGATGTCTTGGAAGCATTGTAAGTTCTATAGAACTCCGAGGGTGATGTTTTTATGCTTTTGTTAGAAGTGTTCTTATTTTTCTTTGCAAGTTTTGGATATCCGTCTTGCTCCATTTTACAATTCCAAAAGAGTAGCTCAGCGCAGAGCAAGTGTACGTGTTGAGCGTCTTAAACAAATTTTTACTATTTAGGTTAGTTCGTAATACACGCCATACCCTCATATTTTATATATTAATATGATTATTATTAAAAATGCTTCTCTTCTGATTGGATCAATATTTTTTTAGCATCTCTCCTTAAAAAAACAAAGCGACGCCCATGTGTTCCACTCTTTATACGTTACATTATCATCTACAAATGTCTTTATAGTAAACTTCTGCCAAAGGTACGTCCACCGAGTACCAGTATCAAATAACAACCCATCATCCCGCGGTATCATCTACCAAATACCACAAAATAACCTTATTTGGCCATTATATTATGCGCATTATTCAACGTAAACGCAAAGACAACTTACTCAGATACAAAGAGATGTCTAAATCTGTCTACACACCGTATCATTACGATCGATTTAGACATAAAATGACCATCGCAGAACGGTCGTCAGGCGGTACCATGGCTTGATAAATGTCTATGCGGTTGTAAATAGAAGTCGGGACCCATGAAGGCTGGGTACGTGCCACTGAAACCGCTTCTAGGTGGGTGGCTACTCGACCCAAGGTACCGTGTGTTGGTACACGGCAATCCGAGATGATTGTGTTCGAATCGAAGGAATTCAATAAGCAAATACCGGTAATTTTTTGTTTTTGCTTGGATTTGTGGCGTAATTATGCAGTCCGTATGGAAAGAATGAATACAGGGGCGTTCCGCTGGGGTGTTATGGAATTTTAATATTTTCTGTGATTCTAAAACTAAATCAAAATTTTGAAGCACTAATTCTGTTTTTATAACTTAATTATTAATTTCTTATTGCATTGAAAAATATACGTCTTTTTGTAAAAAATTTTTTATACATTACCATACAAACACATATAAGAGTGTTAAAGTATGATTCAATATATACCTTTTGCCTCTTGGCTTCAATATTGAGGGTCGCTACCTGGGGCAGTAAAACCCTTTTGTGGTACCGAGTGCGATGCTAAATTTAAATAGAGAGACAACAAACAAACAAGGAGTATTTCTAAAATCAGATTTAAGAAATTTTTATAATATAAAATAATCGTTCTTTAACTTTGTTAATTAATAAACAGATTATTAAGACACTGAAATTTTCCTTTTCATTACCCTGTATCCCCACGTGGCTAGGAGCCCATAGGAAAATTATGCGTTTATTATCTATATGTCCCCTCTCATAGATATATTTGATTTCTTTGGTCAAGGGGTGTGTTAGGTTGGTTGTAAGAAGTGATGTTTTGAATAGAGCTGAATCAGTAGCTGTTACCCACTTCGTGTGAGAAGATGATATGATGTGCTTGAGGACACTGTATATTGCGTAGAATTTTGCAGCGAGATACTGGTTGTTTTGTGCATATAAATGATTTTTGTGTGCTGCTTTGAATGGTAGTTTTAGATCCATCTGTATTGATTCCATGAAATAGTTTTGATGTAAGGAGGTTAGACCTAAAGTGTAGGGAGTGATCGTAGTTCAGAAGTTGTTTTTCTCTGATATAGTTTATGGGCAGAATTTCAGCTTCGCACATGATACTGGTAATGAGGCGAGTATGGAAGGCGCCTATGTCCAGCCGCATACTTGAATTATGTATTGCGTTTAACCTTTTTAGATAAGATATTGGGGGGGGGGCAGAGCCATATATATATATATATATATATATATATATATATATATATATATATATATATATAAAGAACGGCGTTTATATCCAAGAGAGAAAGATGTTTGATCATAGGGATTCTGATATTATCGGGACCCGGGGCAATGTCCTTACTGCAGTTAAGGAAAAAATGGAGTTCAGTGAGAGTAAATGGTAAGTTTTAAGAGAACACAAAAAACACAACAATTTTTCTGATCATTTTTAGGAAATTCACCCTCGATAGATATAAAGTTAAAATACATATAAAAAACTTTGGTAGAGTCATCTTTCTTCATCGGTTACGAAATCCCATTGAGCTCCCTGACTACATATAATTCCGACATGCGATATTTCGCTTCTGCAGATTAAATATATCTATCGCCTCATATTTTATACATTTTTATTGACGGATTTATAAAATTATGTTACTTGTCTAACTTTAATTATATACTACTTGTTCTTTTCATCTTTTGGTTTAATTTCTATTAATAAATAATTTACAAAATTAAAACTCTTTTAACGATAGAAATATTGATTTGCCAAGGAAGAAAGAAGGAATAAGTAACATTAAAAATTAAAAATCCTCTAAAAAGAGTGCCTTATTTCTTAAAGAGCGATGTTTTTGTTGGATTTAATAGTTGTGCTAAACGAAAAAAAGCTATTTTGAAGGTTGCTTCGTTAAAACTTCTCTTTTATGCTAAATCGAATTTTTTTATCCACTTGCAACTCCATTGCGTGGCCATCACATTACTTAAGAGTTACGAGACCAAAATAATATCTTCAAAAGGTAAAGTTTCCTTATATAACTTCCATCTGTAGCACCTGCAGTTCTATATACAGTTTCCTCCTCGATTTAATAACAAAAGGTAGTGATATAACTTTGACATTTCTAGATATTTTTGTATATATGGATTTAAGTTATGAAACAGAAACATTTAATAATAAAGTAAAATTCAATGGATTGGTAAGTCGATAAATATAAAACATTTATATAACTCTTCATTTGCATAAACGATGGTTTGTACACCTTAAAAAAGTACTTGTCACCCCCTATTAAAAATGTTTATATATATTATTTTTCAGATTTATGAACGATAGATTATATCTTATTTTTTCATTTTTTCCTTTCTTGGTTCTTTAGGTAATTAATAACGCAGACAATTGACGTTTCGCCCTGTATTTCAGGCATTTTAAAAAATTTTTTATCAATTTATTTACATTATCCAAAAAAATTTTTTTTGTATAATTAAAAAACACTTAGATATATACCATATTAAATATCAACAACAAACAACACTTTAAAAAACTCATATCTCCGTTAAAATGGCTGGTATTGCAGTGTGTTGTATATTTTGTTCCCCTGATTGAAAGTTTCAATTGGCATGAAGCCTTAAGACCCGAGTTTTCCCCTAAATATTATCATCACTTAAAAACATTCTCTCCCATGTAAACTGAAAATAATAATTACGTTGACATGAAGTATCAACGAGTTTCACTGGGGTATACTAGGGTCTCTGGGGTCGCTGATTCTGAATCCGACGTCGGTTAACCTCCATCACGTCAAAATCAAGGTCATTTGAAGATCAAATCGAGAAGAATCGTTGAAAAAATTTGGAAAAAATTACGTGAATATTTTACGAATCCCTGAATAATATGTAATTTTCTTGATCCTGCAAGGTCAACTGAAAGTAATTTAAAGGTCATTCTAATCTTAATAATCGTCATGTTTCTGTTACACCACCTTTAACAAAAATGCAAGTCTAGGCCCGTCCTATTCGGGGTTCCTGCAGATCCGGCCTGCTCCGCCCAGGTGACCGTCGAGTTTGCTGAATGTGATTTCAGCACTACAACAGCATAATTTGGATATTGCATCTCACACGGAAGAATCCGTGAAAGCCGTAAAAACATAGATACGCCACCCAGCGAGAGGTCGGCGAAGCCGCATTCAGTGTTGCATACTTCCTTCCGATCTGTCCTTTGCACAGCCAGGTGCATGTCGGTACCCTGATGAGTCTAGTAGAGACGAAACATGTACCTCTGCCGTATCACTATGGCGGGGAGGGTAAGTTTTGACTTTCTTCTCGGTATGGTGGTACAGGTAGGCCATCATCTCGATGATGGTGGAATAGGATGAATTGTATTTTTATAACAATTTATTCTAACTGTGCGTCCTCCAACACATAAAGAATATGATGGAGATAAGTGTGCATTTACTGTTTCGCATTTTACTTCGTATAATATATATATATATATATATATATATATATATATATATATATATATATATATATATATATATATTATATTGTTGTATTCGCTCGAAGATGTAAGTCCGTCCCTGTACCCGGCGATATACAATCTGAAAGTTATTGGCCTAAAATTTTTACAGCGGTGTTTCGACGTCGACGGTAGGACTCACCAGTGGGTCCGTCGACGCCTTACCCAGACACCCTGTGTTGACGTACTTATATATCGTTGGAATTGATATTTGTACTTATTTTCGGGCGGAACGTGTCGGTAGGATATTGATTATTAGTAGTATTGCTTACTGACCAGACATCGTGAATTTAATTTTTATCCGTAGTACTACGACACGCCCCCCTTCAAGCAACCACTTTCCATATTGTTCCGTGATCTGTGTCTTGATCATGAATCAAGATGGAAAGCTGGGTGCCTAAGAACTCAACGACGCGCTGAAAATTTCGGCCCAATTACGCGTATCCAATCGCTAGTAAGGCAGACTCAATGCGGAGGTAAATTCCATGTCAGGTATCTAGCGGGTCCCTCTCCTAAGAATTCCCGAGTCATGGTATCGGAATTGGGTCTTCTAGACGGCTCTAGCGGGTCCCTTCCCTAAGAAACCGTCGAGTCCCATTGTCTCCAAACCCTTTCGGGTCCCTCACCTAAAGATTCAGAGCTATTCCGACAACCCCGCAAAGGTCCCATGTCCAGGGATGCCATGGTGTATTCGCACGAAGATGTAAGTCCCTGTACCTTGTCGGAATTGGGTCTTCTAGACGGCTCTAGCGGGTCCCTCCCCTAAGAAACCGTCGAGTCCCATTGTCTCCGAACCCTTTCGGGTCCCTCACCTAAAGATTCAGAGCTATTCCGATAACCCCGCAAAGGTTCCATGTCCAGGGATGCCATGTTGTATTCGCACGAAGATGTAAGTCCTTGTACCTGGCGATATACAATCTGAAAGTTATTGACCTAAAATTTTACAGCGGTGTTTCTTCCTCGACGTCGACGGTAGGACTCATCAGTGGGTCCGTCGACGCCTTACCCAGACACCCAGTGTGGACGTACTTATATATCGTTGGAATTGATATTTGTACTTATTTTCGGGCGGAACGTGTCGGTAGGATATTGATTATTAGTAGTATTGCTTACTGACCAGACATAGTGAATTTAATTTTTATCCGTAGTACTACGACAATATATATATATATATATATATATATATATATATATATATATATATATATATATATATATATATATATATATATATTACTAAGAGGCAATTATTGAAAAACGACCATTTTGCAGAGATTTACTCGAACAGATTATATATGTGAATGGCATTTAGAAAATTAGGTAAAAATAACTGGGTTAAATGGATATAATATTACAGGGAAGAGAAGTTCCGAAAATAAAGGGCTTCTGGTGCGTAGGCGTTTGTCGGAGGCAAGTCGTTCGCTGCGTGTTTATAAGGATATCATGATAAGTAAGCCAAAAGAATTTTTCGGAAGAATTTTGGTAAAAGGAACGCATTTCTGGAAAAATCGTAAGTGGGAGAATGAATTCAACGGAAAATTTAAAAGGTGTCATTTTTTTTTCATTCAGGATCAAGGAAAATTGCTTAATTAATTGTATGGAAGTTTATATCAATTTTCATATATATTTTTATTATTTTTATAATTTTTAAATAAATTAATATTTTCTTTTGTTACAGGTACGTAATGGATTAGGAAAAAATTCAGCGATAATTAAGGTAGGATACAATTTTCATTACTCAGTTGTTGCCATTCGTAAATGTAAAAAACAGAAGGGAAAATTGTTTATATAAATGAATCTAGCTCTTAAATTGTATAATCGAATGCATGAAAATGAAAATACTTGGATCTAGTCAACCAGATATATCAGAGCTGGCTCGAGGTAAAGGAAAATAGGGCCCCAGTTCAGGGTAACACTTAATATTTCAGTAGATTTAAATATCGAGGTTGCTGTAGCAGGAGTTAGTTTCACTCTCTGGATAAATCACTTCGGA
The DNA here is from genome assembly GCA_034092305.1 of Diaprepes abbreviatus. Lineage (NCBI taxonomy): Eukaryota > Metazoa > Arthropoda > Insecta > Coleoptera > Curculionidae > Diaprepes > Diaprepes abbreviatus. The sequence continues at coordinate 1,134,841 of JASJET010000088.1, forward strand.
ATGATGACAGGAATGAGAATTAACCTATGCGCCAGTCTGTGAAGATGAATTCGAAGCATGGCAAACTATAAACTGAAAAGATGTCAAAAATAAACGATTTTCTTACCCTGTTTTCTGTTATATCTCCGTAAATGTTAAATCTAAGAGCAAAATATTATAGAAGAAAATTTTTTAGCTGGAAAATTTTCTTTCTCCTTTTCAGTATATGCAAATTTACGTTGTAAAATGGAAAAACCCAAAAGCCATTTTGAGTATTCAATTTCAATAAGAGAGAGGGTGTTTTTTAAAAAATTCTATAGGCTTTCCTAATCCAACGTGATTTTGGAGCTTATTTTCCTCGTTTATCAAACAACTTCAACTTGATGGTTGAAGGTTGTAGACAATGTTGAAGATTGACTAAAATGTGGTTGTCGGACTTGCATTGTCTTTATTTTTACGACGTTTCGATTAGGTTGTATCTCTAATCGTTATCAAGTATAAACTGAATCTTTTGTCTTAAGATTACCAGCTTATATACGGACTGTATCCATTGAAGCGCAAAGTTTCGCTTCACTGTACACACTTCAATGATTTGATGTTACAAAATAGTGGTTGCCAAAGATTAGGTATCTCAACACTCGGTTTACTAAAAATTCCATTATTGTTTTTAATGTAAGCTGCTTCTATAAATTTTCTTTTCTTCGTATTGGGTTCCATATGTATTGCCGCAGCCTCAGACCATTTTATATGGTGTTGTTTATCTCAGGCGTGTTCTGCAATACCTGATATCGATGTTTTCCCTTTTTGTGTATGAGTTTTATGTTCCTTAATTCTAACTTCTAGCGATTGTTTGGTTTCTCCAATATACATTTCACTACACTCTCATAGAACTTTGTAAACACATTCCTTTTTATCGGTGGTTTTTGGTTTTGTTTTTGTTAAATGAGTTCTAAGTGTATTTCCTGATTTAAAGGCCGTTTTTATATTATAACTACTGGCAATTCGTCTTATTTTCTTCGAAGTTCCCTTAATGTACGGAATTGTGAAGAAGGAATATATTTCATGCTGTCCAGTGTTCGTTGTTCTAAAGTTATTTATAATATCGTCAATTAGTTTTAAAGGATAATCATTCTGTTGTAAATTGGATTTAATATTTGCTACCTCTTTTTCCAATGAATCAGCGTTATTGTATATAGATATAGCGCGATAATAGAGGTTGTTTATAATTCCCCGTTTTGTTGCAACAGAATGATTAGAAATATGATTAAGATATTGTCCAGTATGTGTTGGCCTTCTGTATATTGAAGTTTTAATAGTTTCATTTCAACGGTTCACCTTGACATCTAGGAAGGGCAATTGATCAGTTACCTCTTTTTCCATGGTAAACTTAATTGTAGGTCGAATGGTATTTAGATGTTCCAAGAAATCATTAAGTTCTTGATCATTGCTCTTCCATAGGATGAAGGTATCATCGACATATCTCAACAAGAATTTCGGTTTTATTAGTGCCGTTTCAAAATCATACAACCTTTAGAAGGTAAGACGAACACATATGTTAAAAATTCTACACATTTCGTGAACATTATTAGTAGCATCAATCTAGAGCCAGACGACAGCCTAGTAAGCTTTGATGTGGAAAGTCTGTATACTAATGTACCATTAGGGAAATCACTAGACATAATCAAAACTAGACTTTCAAATGATACTACTTTATCAGATTGAACCACGTTCTCACTGGACGGGGTGATGGACCTTTTGGAGTGTTGCCTACGTAGTGCTTACTTTCAAGTAAAGGACAATTTCTACGCTCAGGACGACGGGCTTCCTATGGGTTATTCACTCTCTCCTGTCGTCGCCAATACATAAATGGAATGGTTCGAAACTCATGCCATAGAAACGGCAACAGTAAAACCGAACATCTGGTGGAGATATGTCGATGATACCAATGATCAAGAACTTAATGATTTTCTTAAAGATCTAAATACCATTCGACTTACAATTAAGTTTATCATGGAAAAAGAGGTAAATGATCAATTGCCCTTCCTAGATGTCATGGTGAACTGTTCAAATGAAACTATTAAAGCTTCAGTATACAGAAAGCCGACACATACTTCTTTTTTAATACAAATTTTGATTATATTTGTATTAAAATAATAAAATAGTTAAATGTAAGTTACTCAAGTGAACCACCTGTTAACATTAGGAAAGAAATTAAAATTTTCAGTTTATATAACATAAATTTACATATTCCTTTTCATATTTACAGTAATTCTCTGAAGATGGTTTAATCAATAAAATATACCGAAACGTCAGAAAAAAACGTGTTAATTTTTTATAAAGTAATAGTGTGACCGAAACCCAAAAAAGTAAAAACTAATTCAGTTTGTACTTGATAACGATTAGAGATACAACCTAATCGAAACGTCGTAAAAATAAATAAATAACAATAAAGACAATGCAAGTCCGACACCAAATTTTAATCACTGCGTAAATAAGCTTCTACATTTAATCAAACTATTTACCATTCAGCGTTGCTTTGAAATTTCCAAGATTTTAGCATTATTTTAAGATAAAAAATAGGTTCCACTTTCCTTTTAAATAATTGAAGACTTTTTACATTTTCACGGGAAGTTTAAACCTCGTACACATTCGCCATTATAGTAAACAATAAGATAAGGGATAACATTAACTCGCTTGCCAAGACAAGCACACCACCGAGACTAGTGCTAATGTTTAGTGAATAATTCAGTACGTAGAAACGCGCGACTTCTGCAAACATAGGGAATGCATTTGAGAGATGCACGGTTTGGCTCTTCGAGCTCTCGTCTTGCACTCAACTCTGTAGATAGGCTGATTGATGGATTAATTAAATTACCCTGTGATCCAGAGGTGGAACGTAGGGATTTTGAGGACTTACGTATCTTATTTTTAATTGTTTGCTTCTCTCGGGTTTTTGAAACAAGAAACGAAAACAAATATTTTTCATTAAAAGTGGTTTTACGGTTTTCCCAATTATTCTCCACGATACACGTTTGCCACGATGAAGATGGCATCCCCACAATATGTTGTAACTGTATGTACGCGAACAAAAAGAAATCATTGGGTGCAAGATCAGGGCTGTACTGCGAATGACCAGTCAACACCACGTATTGAGGGCTCAAAAAGTCACTTGTTTGAGCCGATCTGACGGATCCGTTTTGTGTTCCTCACTGAAGACTTCCGGTAAACAGTCGTCTGAATGCACGGTAACGATATGGCCAGTTTTTTCCAAAAAAACAGGAGAACTCTTGCTTCCTTCATTCATGTATTTGGTCATATTAGGTGGGCTAGACCCTATACTACCGTTACAATCGTTAAATAATACCATGTTTGGAAGGTATTACAAACCCAATACTATTATGTAAAGTGAATTTAAGATATGCTATTGTTATATGTCCCTTTGCCTGATACGGTTGGGATTGAGATGACCTTGGTTGTGTGGCTTGGTCTTGGAAGTTCTTGATCTTGGGATTCTCAAAAATCTATGTTAGATAAGGTCGTCGCCGAAGAGGACTGGATCTGGGCCGTCATGTTCTTAAACAACTTCTGTAAGGCCTTATTCAACAGTGTGGTTGAATCGCTGGGCAAGACTGCTACGGTGCCCTGGGCATTGGGTCCTTGCTCTTTCTGTTCTGGCCGTGGTATGTCTCGATGTGGAACTTCTCTTGTGAACTGCGGTCTTTTGAGATAAGACAGGTAAAATGCAGAGTGTTCCCAACCACGGGCATATTTTGTAGGGTCTTTTTTAGGTTTTCTGCAATCCAAAGATGATTTTCATCGCAGCTAACACAGTTTGGTTGTGTTTTGCAGTGGATGCTCCGAGCCTGAACATCTGGCATTTATGGCATTGGAAAGTCTTGACTTTAAGTTGTTGTCTTTCTGCTTTGATTTTGTTGTCCATTATTTCTTTAAAGTTTCTAAATAGGGCTTTCATCTTTAGGCAGAACTAGTATCATACGCATCGGGTCTCCCTTCGTATAGTACTATCTGATAGTTTTGATGATATGAAAGCATATAGGTCTCCTATTATTTAGTTTTGTGATAGATATTTCTCAAAACGATGTGTAGTTGTTTTTCCTCTTCAGGACAGAAGGTATGTTGAATTTTAATTGTTTGTGGCGTGCATAATTTGTCTAAGTAATCTATTGGGATATATTTTCACAACTTCTGGCACTATTTTTGAATGCTCAAGGTTGATTTGTTTGTTCTTGCAGTATTGTAGGACTTCGCTGTATCTTCTTTTGTCTCGCAAAACAATTGGGGATACTTTTGGGTTTAAAAGTGAAAGGAGGAGTATATGTTGGTCGCTGCTTCTACCTTGTATTACTAGTTCTTGCCTGAATTTTTGTTCATTGTATTGTTTTCTCTTATTTATTTTCCTTTCTTGGTTCCTTCAGACTCGTCGTCATTATCTTGAGCGTCCGACTTCTCCGAATCCATGTCTTGATTTTGTATTTGTACGTCTTCATTCACAGTGTTGTCCAGTTGCTGGATTCTATCTTGAAGAACTTTCATGTTGTGGAGTTTTTCATTTTCCCTTGTTACAATCTGCAGTGATATTTTGCTTTCCTTTTCGAGTTTACTAGTAAGTTTTACTAGTTCTGTTTTCTTGTAGTGTTTTATAGAGGTCTGTTCTTGCCCGAGCTGGTATACCAGCTCTTTGAGAATTTGGTTGTCGTTTACCATTTCTTCTAGTGGGTGTGTAGTTACCTCCTGTGTTATTACTAACTTGAGCCTGCTTGAATGACGTCTGTTGTGCTTTCATTTACAATTGTCTTTATCTTGTGTGTGTCTTTTTATATCTGAATCGATTCTCGAGACTAAGTCGGGTTTTCGGAACTTTGGTCGTTTTGGAAAACTTTCTTATTTGCTCGAAACATCTTTCAGTTTCAGTTCCTAACTCGATTAGGAAGATTGAATGGTTACTAGTTGCTCAAGACAGAAATAATTAGCGCAAACTGTTAAAAAAGAAAATGAATTATTACCATTTCAGCTTCTGTCGTATTTTATATAGTAACAAATATATTAATTTTGCTTTATTTTTATCAATTTTTCAAAATATTAGAAGACTAAATGGGGTATCAAACTAAGTAGGTCTAAACCACGATTTGGCAGGTTACATTTTTTTAACATACAATTTTA